>OMNN01071317.1:0-31223 GCA_900302755.1 Chromis chromis
AGGCACCATAAGATATCAAATCCTTCACTGGACTGGCATTCCACAGAGGGAAGTGTTAAGATACTCTCTCACCAAAATCACACACACACACACACACACACACGCACACACACACACACGCACACACACACACACACACACACACACACACACACACACACACACACACACACACACACACACGCCCAAACATATGCAAATAGGAATATGATTAAAATGCAGAACGGAATAAAATGTCAGTGAACCCTACAGTGTGTGTTAGAGGTGCACAAGAATGCAAATATCTTATCTCAATTTAGAGATAGTTTTCCTTCAGAATGACAGATTCATGATGACAGTTCAGCCCAAAATATGTTGATCCTCTCTGTCAGAACATCCTCTCATGGACGATTTTGGCTCCAGTCTTGGAAACAATGGCCCGAGGGAGGCTCTGGCTTCAGTTTCGACATTTTACTTAGCAATAAACTTTTTCTTTTTTAAATCATTTAGAAACACTGAATATGAGGGTGAAACAAAGAAGGCTACCTTAGTTACAGTTTTATTGCTAATGTAATGAACAAGGAAACCTGAATTGCAATTTTCAAATATCGTTTAATTATCAGAAAGTAGATATAGTCATTATAAAAATGTGTTAGTCTTGCAATTTTTCAGGGCGCTCTAATCTTAACTACATAATGCACCATTAGGAGTTTCATTTTTACAAATGCATCAAAAATCCAGTATAACACTGTGTACAGTGGAGCAGGACTTTCCTCCTCTGGACTCAGTACTACAAGACACTTCAATCTTAGCTTTCTGGCCATCTTAAGAGATCAGATATTGTCAGCCAGCTTTATCTGTTGCTGCTTTGCCCTGGAGGTTGGAAACTTCGAGTAGCAGCTGCAGAATTAGAAGTGCTCTCTGTTTAATTTTCTCATTGCAATGTGGAACTGCACTGAAATCATTGCCATGGCATAAAAACAAAAAGAACTAAGAGGACTCCGAAAAAAAACATGTTACAATTCTTGTTTTTGCCTATTTTTTATCACTTCATAGTTTGTATACAGTTTTCAGTTGAAGCTCCACTCTGGGGCTCCATTCATGATGTTTCAATAGTTTTTATACACTTGGCTCTGGTCAGAAAGTGTCACGGCCTGTTCTTTTTAACTTCTTTCACACTGTGCCACCTTCACAGGGTTCTGCTTCTTGACTCACACGTTTCAAGAAGTCCAAATCCCAACACTGTAGCCGCTGATTCTGTTGCCTCTATTTGGCTGATTTATTCTCACTTTAAACCAAATACCAAAACATTTCCAAGTCTAATGTGAGGTCTAACGTGACGTCAAAGACAGTACCGATGCCCCGTTCTTCATACTTTCCTTCATGTTTGCTGAAGAAACCGAGACTCAGTCCCATCCCTGATCATCATCTGATTAATCACAATAAATCCCAGAATAATTACTCTCTATTATTAGACATCAGTTCATAAGGCGAAATAAATTAGCAAACTGAGAATATAATTGGCAATCAACACAAAAAAGTAGCTCTCACAGAAACAATTACAAAGCAAGTCTTTTGAACCTTCATCTGAAGATTTGAATTTTGACATGCAATTTGCAAGCTAAGAAATACTTTATCTGAAACCCACCATTTTGGCTCACAGTGTTTCCATTATGTATGTCTGCAAGGTTAAGGTCAAATCAACCTTAGAATCCTTTTAGAAAAGGTTATTTATGTTGGCTTTGGGGATGGTTAGTAATGTTTGACTGGAGGCTTTCTGTGTGGATGTCTGTGGCTTCCTCCTACAGTCCAAAGATATGCTGTTGATTCCAAATTGGCCATATGTGTGATTATGAGCATGCATGGCTTCCTGTCTCTTTGTGTTAATCCTACGATGAACTGGTGACCTGTCCAACATCTACTCTCCTTGCTGTCCAATCTCAGCTGGTATAGATTTCATCCTCCTGCAGCCCTCAATGGGATAAAGCAGTTACAGCTAATTGATGGACATCCGCCTTGTTGTGCGTGTTCATTTGCTGGGTGCCTTTGACTCAAAAAATCTTTTGGTACATGAATAGAAATCAAATACAAACAAATTTAGCAGAAAACACATATAACGACTATTGATACAACTGAATCACTCCACTATACCACCTACTTTGCTTACTGACCTCAGTTCCTCAGGGGTCAGTGTCCTCCTCTGTTTTTTTTTAATGAGCTAGTATTTCTGACTCATCTGAATATTCCAATATAATTTCACTAACAAGATGATTATATAGGACAAAGCTGCGTCCTTTTTAGAGAAATTAAATGCTGCGTTTTTAAACACAGGCCTCAGCACGCCATTAATGTCCGAATGACTCCAAAGGGTACTGATTTGTTTGCGCGTCATTTGTGCACGCTTGTGCAAACAAAACCTTTTTGCTTCATTAATTCTCAGGTTCTAAGAATTACACGTCAGATAAATACATTCGAATAAGTACAAAAATAATGAAGCACAGATGTTTCCTTGCGCAAATGAGTGCAAATGATGAATGAATGAATGAGTCCCGTCTTTAAACTCATTTGGACATATGTGGCCATAATAGACCTATTCTTAAAATGTTTATATTTAAAATGGTTTGAGCAGAAATTTTTATTCTCTGTGCACAAACAAACTGAGATTGTTCTATTCACATCCTGTACATGGAGTGCCGACCTCATGGAGATGCAATGTTTGCCCAGGGTTAGATAATAAAAATCATTGCTCACTATCACTAAAATTAGTAATTAAGTAATGGAACAGTTACGATGTTAACTCACAACAAAACAAGATTAAATACTAATCATTACACTTGACAATCGCTTTGCCGTGGACATTTGAAAACACTCTGTTTAACTCAGTTCTGGTAGTTATATTTTTACTGCCTTTGCTAAAGAATTTATAGTTGCACAAACATTCACAAACATCCTTTGTTGGAGTGCTAATCAGTGCACTATGTTGTTTGATATTAGCCTCAGTCTGCTGAATGCTGTTTAGAAAGTGCTAATTGCGGTGGAACCTGGTGAAATTTCAACAGTGGCAGTGCACCGCTGCTGAATGCATAATAGGGAAATGCTGTAACTCTTTACTTAAACTTACAAGAAGTTCTGAATGCTGGTAGGAAGTAATAATGCTGAAAAGCCAAGAGTATAGCTAAGAGGAACTTTGTTCTCTGAAGTAAACTGTTAAAAAGGTCTCCAGCAAGATTCCCTGGTGAGAAGCAGTGTCTTAAAACCTTGTCAGCTCTGGGAATGTTCACCCAGTAAAACCATAGAGACCTGAGCCACCCACTGGGAGCCGTGGCTCTGGGTTCTCAACAACCTGGCAGCAGTGTTTTCTTTCGCTTTTATACAGAGTACTGTAATAGAAAATGGTTTAATGATGTGCTCTGGGGTCTTGTGTTCAATTTTCTATTCTCTTCATTATGTGTGCCCTGTAGGTACCACTCTGACAGGGTTAGGGTGAGTAATGGGTCTGTAGGGAATGGTCCAGGAACATCAACCATTAAACTGGATGAGGTCTTTTTTGCCAAGGAAGCAGCAGGACTGAGGGCTTGCAGGGGCAAAGTGCTTCATTGCCCAGGAAACGCTGCTGCAGAGGTCAGCTTCAGTAGCTTTGAACAAAAAAGACCTTTAGTACAGCATAGTGTCCCAAGAATCACAACATTAGTGATGAGATCAGACAAAATCCACTCCATGTGTCAGCAGGGAAAAGAAGTAGTGACAGGAATTTATATTCTTTATCTCAACTATAGTGTGTAATTACATTTAGCCAATGCATTTTCTCAACTCTTCCGTGCACACACGTGTTAAGCACACACACCTTAGCATAGTGCTGGTAATTACCTTGTCTGTTCATCTTGTCTGTTAAGTGCACCCTGGACCTACGAGTCCATTATCTAATTGAACCTACAAACCAAGCTATATGTTTTAAAATTAAAAGGCAATGTGTTTGATTTAGAGCAACAGATTTCACTATCACCTCTACCTGAGCTCAGGCACTTCTACATGCCTGTGAGGTGCAATATTCATTCGGAAATGCCACAGATGACAAGTTGCAAACTTGTTTTGTCTAGAGGCCTGGATGCATTATTACCTTCAAAATGTGAGGTGTCCTATGAGGCACGATGGAATAGATATTTTACAAACTGACACATTAAATTTGCTGCAGATTTTTGTGTCCTCCCAGAATCTTGTCTCAAGAAAAGACCTTGCACAGTCTGTCTGGATATCAGCGAGGTAGACGTGAGTCTATCTTTTAATCTTTGGACTAATTATAAGTGTTTGTGACTACAGAAATATCCTTATCTCCCTAATATCTCTATTACCTCTGACTATTACATGCAAGATGGGGGATGTGGACTAATTAATAGAGGCAATCTGTTGGTGAGATTAATGGAATGGCAGACCCAATGAAGCGAAAAGATGGAGAGACAGATAGCAGGAAACATAATGAAAGAAGGAAGGCAAGAATAGAAAAGAGACGGTGGGGAGGGAGTAGGAGGGTTTAATAGGGGCACCGAGCATTTAATTTATTGCAACTTAAGTATTACTTTTGGAAATATCATGAATCACAAATAGGCAGGTATTATACACAGTATGTGTTATATTTAGCATCAGTGAAAACTTTACCTTTGTTTTATCTTTTCTTTTCTTGTTGGCAGTAATTTGCATCTTATTTTCCACTCAGATGCACATAGAGGTCATTGGAAGCAATGCAATCATTTATGACAGAGGTGTGCAACAAGTACAGAGAGTTTATATATAGATGATACGTGGGAGGGAAAGTTTATGTCTCGTCATCAGTCAGAAAGAAGGTTCTGAAAAACTGTTTTCTTAATCAGCTTCTTACTATGGGTATTATTTGAACACCCAATGTTCTGCCAAACTTGGAACTGTTTAGTAAGAGACTTGACCATTTGTACCAAAGATTATAAAGATTTTGTTGGAAATCTGTATAATCGTTGCTCTGCTCTTTGTGGGAACACTTACATCATGTGCACAACTTCACGTATTGTCAGATTAAGAAAGGGATCGAACCGCAAACCTCGGGATTAGCGGACAACCCGCCTGAGCCTGCCTGTCCATCAACAAGCTGACTTTCTGACACTTGTGTACTAAATGATTCCGTCATTACATGAGTACTGCATCAGACAACACCAATTCTTAAAACCCAGCCTCCATTTTCATCTCTGCTACACACCTGTAAAGTTGTGTTTCTGGGTCACCGTTGTGATGCTATTGTGTTGACAAAAATCTGCCCACAGACAGACACCTGCAAAAGTACTCAAACCACCTTTGTGGTGGCCCAGTAGGTGTCTCCAGGACCACATTTTGCCAACACACATACAAACAGACTCACAAGGTCGAACAAAAATAACAGAGCAAACTGAAGAGAAAACTGGCAACTGACATTCTGGGATTCTACTAGGAGAAGTAATCACCTTTAACAAATATACCTGATAAGCCACAACATTAAAACTAGCTGCCTATTATTGTGTATGTCCCCTTCTTGCTGCTAAACCAGCTCTGACCCATCGGGTCATGGACACAAGACCTCTGGAGGTCTCTTGTGGTGTCTGGCACAGAAACACTGTCAGCAGATCCTTTGGGTCCTGTGGGTTGCCGGGTGGGGCCTTCATGGATTAGACTTGTACTTTAGAGGCCATCGGGGAGCACTGCTGTCATGGGGGAGTGTGCTTGGTCTGCAACAATATTTGTGTGGGTGGTACGTGTCAACTTAAGATCCACAGGAATTACAGAACCCAAGGTTTCACAGCAGAACATTACATCGTGATGAGACGATCAATGTTATTCACTTCACCTGACAGTGGTTTTATTGTTGTGACTGATCGGTGAACATGATTATTAAATATCAATAAATCAATAATGGCAACAAAAAAAACATAGGACAGATGGAGAAGATTGGGGTGGCGGTTGGCGCTGCGACAGCAAACAGTGCTGTGGTATGTTATGTTATAATGGCGGTGATAAGACCTCTATGAATATGATTGGATTAAACTAGCCACACAGCTGCTAATGAGACAGTTATGAAGCATGTATGAAACAGCTGATGCCAATCAGCTAATTCAAGCTCAGTTTGGATGCTATTTCTGAACTAATGCTATTCCTCATTTTTGGCTATTTCACATGAGACCGCTGTGACGTCTGTGCTTTTTAACAAGTTTGATGTAAGAGGTGCTCAGCTGGAAAAAGGAAAGTTCCATATTTCTCTGTAGCCATCTGGTCACAATCTAATGACAGCTGGTAAGTCATCCCTTATGTATTGTCAATCAAATTAAATCACACCTGAACGATTCTGATGAAGCAGATTAGTACCGTTTTTATTCATTATAAAGAATATTTAGGTTTTATTGATTTATTGTGATTATTTAATGCTACAAAAAATGCTTAGTGTGATTCTAAGGTCAAGTTTTAGGAGATTTAAGAGTGCAAGATAGTGATCAAAAAGTAGGTGGAGGCAGTCAAACTACAGATATATTAAATTCCATAATGTGTGCCAAGAGGTGGACCTGATTTAAGATGGTAAATTGAAGAACTGAACATTGCAAGCAAGATGGTAGACAGGCAAATGACACCAGAGGATAAGGTATAGACTGTGATCTGAATCTGAAATAGAAAGGTCAAACAGGTAAACAGGAAGACATGCAGGAGAAACACCAGGCCCAGGCACACCCAGTAAAATAATCTGGCAGAGTTGAGGATGTGGACAGCAGGAGAGCTGATCTGGAATTGGGCACATGTGAGGGAGGCGTGGCAGACGGGTGACATGGGAACAGGAAGAGGACATCTGGTTTGTGGACGGGGTGAAACATGGATCGCAAAACAGAGCGAAAATGTGCCAATATTTGCAAGAGAGGTGAATGTTTATATATCTAAAAAAGTCAAAATGTCTAACAGTTAACGTGAGGAAAGAGATGAATTTCATACAGAAACAGCAGCTCAGATTAAAAATGAAAAAGCCCTAAACTCAATTAGACACAGGACTGCAGAAACGAGACGAGTCTTAGCGAGCACATGAAAGCCTCAGGCATCTGAAGACAGAATGAACCTAAAGGGGATTCTCTTTTAAGACTGCATCAAGTATTTAACATCGATGTGAACCCCGAGCCCTCCCTGAAATCTCAGCCGCTGGCCCACCATTCATTAAATAGCTGGCATTGAATTGGATGTGCCTTTTTGTTCTTTCCTAATAAATGCAACCACTGAGGCTGTTTTCTGTCGCCTGGGCTTAGAATATTAATTAGGCTGTAATATTACTTGCAACTAGATAGCGTTGTACTAAATGAGAGCCCTATTGTATTGACAGATATATAATGTCATACCCCAGAGACGCCGCTCCTATTAGAAATACATTCTTAGTTCTTTTATTGGCCTGACAACACAACTTTATTGGTAAAGAGTGTACGGAGGATGAACTTGTGAAAGACAAACAGCACCAGTGAAAAATGTGTCAAACTTTATAGAGGGCAAGAGAGAGACTGAGAGATAAAAACAGAGAACAGCAGGTGGTTTGGGTAGCTGGGCTTCTTTTGAGATCCTTCCTTCCCTTCCCGTTTCCTCAGTTTCTAGATTGGCTGCTCTGAGCTGAACTGGACTGTCTGTTCCCCTATTTCACTTTCTCACATTTTACACAACCCCTATCTCATTTGAGATAAAGTACTGCTCTGATTTAACTGTCAAATTATGCATACAGACGATGAAATATTGACATCAGCCTGTGAGCCAATGACCTGTCTAATGAGTCACTAGTGGGAATAACAAGAGAAGGGGTAGCAGGGTTAATAATATGGAACCCTATATCGCAAAGGCACTCCGCTGTGTCACTTTGATGTTTCACATTACAATTTTTTTCCCTGTTTCGCTCCTGGTAATGTAATCTTTCCGAACACTGTCTTCTCCTTCGTCTGCCCCACCACCACCACACTCCCTCCAAGATTCATAGCCCTCCCCTTTGTACAGTAGCAATCAAAGGTACTAGACTGAGGGAATAAAGTCTTCAAAGGAGCCGCCGCCCGAGTCTGAATCCAAATCCACATTCATTCTGTTTGCACTGCAGGAGCTTGCTTTGTACTGTTCTTGCTAAATACTGCAAACTGCATACATACACAACCTCAAATACAGCCGGGGCACAAACACACAAGTCTTGCTGTGGAATATAAAACTAATACATAAAAGCCAAAGATCTGAAACAGGTGGCGCAAATATGCGATCGGGGTACCTGTCTGTCCCTTATTGGTCATTTTAAAAATAATTTAAGACTCGTAGTTATTTTCAGTGAGTGTTTATGTCTCCTCTACCTTCATTCAATGTTTGTTGTGCAGCAAATTCTATTTGAACCTCATTCTCCTGTCTGAGTTGGAGCATCTTGATACTGATAGTCAGAAACCATCCCACATAGTCACACTTTGCTTGCCATCCCTCTGCCTCCCTTTCCTCATCTCTTTTACCTTCTCTCTCTCCCAGTAGTGGAAATATGGCCTTTAGGGCAGGGATTATTCATGAGGGATGTTGTAGGCTAGACTTATCTACTCCTGGGAGAGAAGAACAGATAAGCTACTGTATTATGCACCTTATACTGGAATGAATTACAATGCATCTTGAAGTTACAGATACTTATTCCTCTGAGGAGTGCATACTATTTTTTTTATTTTTTTTACAATATTTGAAAGATACATTAGATATGTATGTTCATTCTCAGCTCTTCCTTGCCAAAGAAATGATCGTCTTAATGAGAAAGCGGCTTTGTGGACTATTTATTTTATTATTCCCATTGCCACTAGATTTCGGTAATGAACATCTGATAAAGACTGTAGTGTGTCTATAACATCTTTCTGGTTATGTTAGCGATGTTCCTCAAGTTAGGCCAGTGTTGGTTGGTCAGATGGTTCACCACTTCAGCTGAGACTGGAAGATTTCAATAGTTATAGAATTTTGTTTAGACATTTATTGTTTCAACAAGATGAATTGTAATAATTTTGGTGATCATATGATATTTTCTTTCATGCCAGCCTGAGGTTGTAGTTTTGTTATGAATGTCACAGCAAAACAGAAATAGATAGCTGTGTCCCCCTCAGGAAGAATCATAATGGCTTTTGTGGTCCCACTTTGGTGATTTTAAACTTATATTGTTTACACGTTCGTATCTACTTGATGGATTGACACAGTATTTTGTACAGATATTTATGGTTGACTCTAGTGATCCCCTGACACTATCCTGAGGTACAAATGTATGTCATTGAGTCATATGCGTCCCTCTAAGGATTGTAATAACCCTGCTTATCATCTAGTGCCATTATCGGTCAAAAAACATCCTCTCATTCCTATTCCTATTCACTGAGATGTACTGAGATACTATGAGGAGGTTTACTGCCATGCCTAAAAATACCACTTTTTCTGTTTAGGTAGGGCATATTATAGTGAAATAGCACAACAATGAGATGAAAATGACATTAGGAGTTTCTACAGCTCTAACATTAGTGTTCATCAGTGAATAAATGGCAATGATCAGTAGGTCCCCACTCGAGCTCTTTAAAGGCCAGTCCACATAGAAAGCATTTTTAGACACCGGTTACTTCTTCATCTCTGGGAGCAGACACACATCCATTCTAATAAATGTATCAATCCACACACACTCCGAGACAGATGTCATCTGCACACTTAGTGAATCTTGTCCTCCACAGACTTTTTATGTTATGAACTTTTAATGGAATTTGCAATGATCAATCAGGCATTGGCTTTCTAAATTCCTCTTTCAATCCAAACAATCTATAAAATTAGGGAAAGAGTACATAAAAACCTTGTTGTCTTCTTTCTGTTGAGCCATTGTTATCCAGTATATACAGTATATAACAGTCACTTCTGTTATACACATCCATTTGCAATATTATTTAAATGTCAAAAGACTCAAAATTGAATCACCTCTGAGTAATCACATTTCTCAAAGTTGACAAGTAGAGCATTTCTTCTTTTGAACTACCAAAAACAAATACTTTAGACAGACTATATTAAAAATACAGGTCCCAAGAAACCCAATGGGACAAAAGTAAATACAGCTGTGATCACTGACACACAAGTTTTAAAATCATGTGATCATTGAAACAAAACTGAGGAAACCTGTGATTTTCAATTTGTTTAATTCCACGAATGTGGTTGTAAAATCCTGTGTGAACACTTGAGCTTTCTCAGTTTTAGACCTATGGGCTGAATCTATCTACATGTCTGCATCATGGCTCCACATGAAAAAGAATTGCCAGGGAAGCTGAAAAAATCTTTCAGACATCACAATATTGGAAAAGGATACAGGAAAATCAGTGATCAATTAAAGATATAGAACAAACTACCACTAATCAGAGCTGCAATGGTCGTCTTCCTAAAATGACGCCACTGACAATGTGCTACATGCACAATATTCATCTTAAAAACAGACGGCCATGTGCTTTAGACTCGGCACAGGGGTTATTAAAGAAAATAGGAGTTTCTCTGACAGCTTAGACAGTGAGAGAGACATTGCATAAAATCAACCTCTGTGGATGGTGTTCAAGAAAAACACCCTTGGTAGCACAAAATTGCAAGATTAAGCTTTGCTAAAGTACATGAATAAAGTCTAATAAATGTTGGCAGCACATTCTTCGGTCAGAACAGATAAAGATAAATTTGTTCAGTTGGCTCAGACTGGATCTAGCAAGTTTACCGCCAACCTGATAAGGACTACCACAGTGAGTGCATAGTCCCACCAGTGAAACACGGAGGTGGGAGTGTAATGGCATAGGCCCGCATGTGTGCTAAAGTTGTTGGGGAAACGACATTTATAAATGGCACCATGAATGACTTTGAATATACCAAAATGCTGGCTGATAAGATAACTCCCAGTCGGCAGAAGCTTGGCAGAAGAGAAATATTCCAGCACGATAACCATCCAAAGCACGCTGCCAAAATCTCTAAAGAAGTTTCTTAAGAAGAACAAAGTGAAAACTATGACCTCGCCGAGTATGTCGCCTGACTGGAATCCAACAGAACTGTATAGGAAATCTAAACTGTTAATTTGTATTTTGACATAAGAGGAAATGTCCTACGGCTCAACTTGGAAGTAAAGTAATTGCTGTAGAGTGATACAAGCTTGAATCATTTGACATTTAAGTGATACTGCACTCACTTCTGTTGTATACTGTCTATGCTGTCAGTCAGCCTGGTGAAGACCGGCTGCTTCCCTTTCAGCTCTTCTCTGCTGCTGACAGACAGAAAGCTAGTTCTGAGGACAGAGACACCAAACGGAGGTCACAGTTGGTGTGGATTGAATAGATCAAACGCTTCAGTGGCGCTTATGTGCTGCTCATGTCTCACTTTTAATCTGGATTTGCAGCACGCCAGAGCCAGTTTGTAAGGCAAACTATCGATTCGTTACCTCCATTCATCTCATTTATTTAGATTTTATAACCTATCTGCCTTTATAAGACCATTTTATGCATGAGGGTCTGGAAGTTTTATCTCTGAAAATCTCTCTCTGTGGACCATTAGATGTTAATGGTATTAATAGCAGATCTGGCGCTTTAGGCCACAATATGGACTCATTAGAGGGTGAAAGAAGACTATTATCCGGGCAAAGTTAGGTTTTCCTGGTTTAACCGAGCACATCTCCGCCTCAGTGTGTCTTTCCGAGTGTGTGTTGAGCAACAGACTCTTAGGCAAACTGAGTTAATGGTGGGAGACAAAAGCCGGCCTGAAGTTTGAATGGGGGCTGTTATGTTACAGTAACATATGGGAAATGCTATGCTGCATGGCAATAAAACTGTTGAAGTCTATCTGTTCCATTAGCAACTAATTGCACAGTTTTTCTACTTTGGCACAGTTGGCCCAGATGTTCTTCTCCTGTTTCGTGTGACTTCCCTGTTTTCATCTTCATGTCTTCGCCCTGAAAGCGTGAGGACAATTACAAACTAAACACAGTCTTGGGTTTTGCACCAAGATTCTCCCAGATACTGCTGTGACATCAAAGCATAGTCTGGAGATCCAGCAAAAACAAGAAAATGGGGGATCAATAAAAAGAGGGACTTAAACATGGTATTGCACTCAGCACAAAATAACACACTTCAAGGAGGTTGCCTATTGGCAGCAAATGGATGCCTCAGTATACAGTATTATACACACAGCTATACACAGCTAGAGTTTTGTAGGCTGTGAATAAAAGTGGGATCAGAGCACCAAGGAATAATATTATAATTCAATATTTCATTGATGTATTTTCCCAAACTCAAACAAAAACATTATATTGTATTTCCGAGTATACTATGTATTATACGAGCAGATTAGAACGAAACTGCACAAGGAGTGAACAGATTTCCCACGAGGCAACATTTACCTCAGCACAAAAGACATAAGTTGGAGTGAGACTTGCAAACAGTACATTCAGAAAGATGCTGGAATGACAAATAGGAAGTGTGAAAGAAATCGGGCATAAAATTGCAATGAGTGGAACAAGTGAAGTGACACAAGCCAAATAATGCTTTGTAATAACTTTCCTCCTCCCCCCCGCATCTCTCGGTCCTTCCTCCTTCTCTTTGTCTCCATTATTGAACTGACATGACTGCAAACAGCTAATTAACAATATGACATTTTCTCTCTCACTAATTAGTAAAATAAGCTCCTTGTTCTCTGGCACAAAAGGCTCAGCCAATACGAATATCACACGGCGTAATTCAATTGAACACCCCTCCGCTTACTGCAAGTCTGCTAGCTTGACTATGAAGCAGGTGTAATAATAGTTACAGTACAATACAGCTGAGAGCTGATGATGTATTTTGGTCCTTGGGGGACACGTGTGCAAATATCATGGCAGGATCAGCTGTCAATCACAGGGCTTCTGCTTTATATGCATGTGTGTTTAAGTGTCTGAGTAAATGTGTGTTGCCTGCAGGGATCCCTTTATAAAAGCAGAGGTGATACACTTATTAAGACTCCTTTTGTATGAGGTGTGTGTTACTGCGAGTCAGTGAGTGAAATGTTGTCTTGTACAAAAACACATTTATCTGCTGCTGTATGAATGATAGCTGTATTATTTACTGTGTGGCTTTATTGGGATAGCTACAAAAAGACCGGTTAGCATTGTTGTTAAGCAACTGTGGTAGTGAGGAAGAACATTTCTGGTTACTTCCAGGCTCGGTTGGCTGCATGTTTTGTTGAGATTGCCATCATGGGACTAATTGTGCTAAACTTTCACACTGCAGAGAATTTTGTTTGCTCAGTTCGTAGGTAGCTTTGTTCTCTAAAGGCCACCTCATGCTTTCCAAGTCTGTGTGTACACAAGGGTCTGGGTGATAAGTTCATCATCTGCCCCAGTCCTAGACGTCCTCTGTGGCAGCTTAAAATGTGTGACTATGTGCTAGGAAACCTATAAATAAAAGCTTGTTTTGAGGTGAGGTTGAGTGAGGAGATTTTCAGTTTTCTCTATAATTCAAGAGCTGTGATTGAAGTAGTTGCTGCCGGACTTTGCAGGTGCTTTGATTTGTACATGCTTTCCATTGATGGCACCCAAACACAGTAGAAACTGAAGCCCTCCAGAAATGCTGTGCTATGTCCGCCCACTTCGCTTGGAAGGCAACGAACTCCGGCAGCAGGATATGTCATCGCACTTGGCACACCTCAGGAATAATCACTGACATGATCCTATACAGCTCAGTCTGTAACCAGCTGTTATATACTGTAAAAAGCACAAAGTCACAGCCAGCCTTTCAGAAACACCCACAGGAGTCCTGTGTGTTTTTCTATACGATACAAAGAGCAATGCAACTATTTGTACTATGAATGAAACCACATCCACTGCAAAGTCTGCATCGGTCAGTGGATGTGTAACCTATGAACTGGCCTTAAGACTATGTGAATTTTATTACATTTGAAAAGATTGATTTCTGGCTTTTGAGTTCAACTGTCTAGCCCCCTGAGCTTGCTAGAAAACAGCGTTTCCATGAACTTGAGCTACAAGAGCAGGGAAGCAATCAATGGCATTGATTATGGTACTTAACAGTCAACTGATCAAACAAGGAAATAAAGCCCACACTGAAAAGAAAAACAAGCTAAAACTTCGAGCTGTTTTAGATTAATTTGAAGGTAATGAGCTATCAGAAAAAGAAAACTCCTGGAAATGAAACAAACTCAAAACAAAAAAGAGTCAATAGCATTTAAGACAATAGTATTCACCCACACACCACACTGCCCAAAACCAATACCTACAAATACTCACTATTCCAGTTGCATTCATTTTGTCTCCTTTGCCATATGATTCACAGACTACAACATGTTTTCTAAATCTAAATAAAAGTATGAGATTGAAGAGGAAGCTGAGAAGGCAGCGTTTGTTTTTCTTTTCACTTTGAGAAATGTTTTCAAAATAAAAGGCAAGAAAGACCAAAAACCATTACAAGAACATAAATCCTGTGATTGTTATACGGTTTGCTATATATTCTCCATCTACAAAGAAGACATGCATGTGTTTTAACATCATGCTGCACTGAGCTCACGTTCTGTGTAAATTATAACCGAACACACAAATTTCTACACAAAGGAATATGCTATTGATATGTATGAGCTCAGGCTGCACGCTGTGATGGTGCATCACAGTAACACAAACACACAATAGCATGAACTACTGTAAATAGGGCATGACCTTGCAGCACCTAGCCTACATACATAGCCTGTGTAAAGTCTGTATGCTGCTTTAACCTGCATCCAATCCTTGCTGTGTGTGTTTTTGTCCTGAAGTTTGAGAAAGCAAATAACTTATTTAGACAAATACACAGCAAAAGAATGAATTCTACATCTGATAGGCACATTTTTCGTTCCTCATTCACTAATGCACCCCCCTCTCCTTCCTTTATTCCCTCCCTATCTGGCAGCGGGCCATTTTCCGAACATGGTGATGGAGCAAAAGAAAATTGATTTCTAAAGAGCTCTGTCTGCTATGCCCGGATATGAAATATGCAGCCAGTTATTAGTCTAACACTGATATTAACATAACACGACAACCGTGTCAAGATATATATTAAAGATGTCTCTCTTGTTTCCTCAGAGAGATACTCAGAATAGGCTAAAAGTGATAATCTGACACTTGTTCAAAGCATAACAAATCATTATCAATATTGCACAATTGAGATGGTATCTGCTTTGTTTGAGGGGGGGGAGCTCTTTGGAAAGAAGGCTGGCATTGCACTGATGCTGCTATGAGACAAATTCAATATCTTGATCGTGCAGGCGGGCGCAGCGGTTGGTTTCCATATTAGTTATTATGCAGCTATTAATGAAGGTACACAATGAAAGGTCAAATGGCCCACACACTGATGTAAATGGTCACACACGCACACGCACACACACATTAAGACAGATGCATATACACCCGTGCAAAGATATAGAACACGTCAGCAGAAAGGTCAGAGCATACGCCGTGTGAGAAAAAAGATATTTGAAGAAGATATGCTGCCTGTTGCTATGGAGCACTCCTCGCGGAAAACATACACACAAAGATACACACCTACACACGATGCTCTATCAATCCTAAAGGAACTAGAGCAACCGCAAGCCTGTGAACACAAACGCGCGCACACATACACACACGTGCGCACATACGCACTTGCTCAATCAATCCCTGTCCTATTAAGGAAAGCGAGGAAGCTGCAGCCACTTTTCAAGAGCATCACGGCTTCAATTATTGCTCTCAGACTCTTGTTGTGCGTGTGACTCAGTGTTTGTGTCTTTCTCTCTGAGCCTGCATATGTTTTATCTTTATGTATATAAGGAAAGCGGGCACTTTTCAAGTACAACACTGCTTCTTGCGTTTGTTCCTTTAGGACTGGGTAAATTATGCCAGTCGGTTAATCAGATTCTCTCCCCAGAGACACAGAGAGACGGAAACAGGGAGAATGAAATAGGCTACTGTACTTTCAGATGGCTCAGAGCTGGGAGATGCTGCACTGCATATGGCTGACATTATGAAGATGCAAATTAACTTGCTTTATTTGTTGGGTGATTTTTCCCTCTTAAAATCTTAAATAGGGGTATGAACTCTGAATTTACATACAGGGAATTGAAGAAATGAAAGGAGTTCCAGTTACATTTATATCAATAAGATTACCTTTACCGTGCTTGTGAATGAAACTAAACAGAAACAGCAAACATGTAGAGTTGAAACTAAAAGTCAAGCTAGATATCTACTTGGGAAGTGATTCATTTTTAAAACCTCCCAAATGGGATTTTCTACTTTTTATTGTCTTAAATGTCATTAAAAGTTTGGTAGTTCATTTTCAGTTCACTATCCACTAATAATTTCAACTTTAGTTTGGAGCTGATGTCTCTTGGCCACAGGGATGTTACATTTACATGAATCTCACAAGGAAAATAATTGTCAGTTGTTGCTCTTTCCTAGCTCTCAGACACCCTGCTGGCCCGTCTGCTGCAGTGACCTGAAGTACAGTAAAAGTCAACGCAGGCAGGATCGATCACAGCACAACACTGAAGATCACTTGCGCTGACTCGTGATCAATAACTGTAGGTAAACAGAGCAGAAGCCTCGGCGCTGCTCAGACAGTTGGGCTGCATGTGGAAAAATAGAGCCAGTGGAAAGATAAAGTCACCATGTAGCGAGCAGTGAGGGCAGCCTAAGGAGAAAAAAAGATGTCCCTTTTTCTGAGAATTGAAATGATGGCTGCATGTGATGACATTAATGAATTCAATTGTCTGAATTTGTGACACTTCATTACAGTGAGTCTGACTGAGTGATACTTCCAAATAGTACTGTACTCTATGTGTCTGTCCTGTTGACAGGCTGCTGAGTGCTTTCAAAAGACCATAAGCTGGTATCATCCCGCCACAGACGCCCAGCGCGAGGCTGACTGGACATTCCTCCCAAAGTGACAGATACTTGCAATGAGAGAAGGCTTTGAGAGAGTTGGATGTATCCGAACGAATCCATATTATATCTGACACGTGTCTCATTTCAGATCTCTCGGAAAGTCATTATTGTAGGTGGGGCAGAGCTTTGACTCGCAATGTTGTGAAAGGGGGGAAAACCTTGCCTCTATTTTAAACCAAAGCAGGTTGCCAAATTTCTCTAAATTTACTGAAAAGTGAAATAGAGCTGGAATGTTGAGTGAATTATTTTAATAATCGATTGCTGGAGAATAAATCTGCAGCTATTTTGATAATCCATTAATCATGTAAGTCATTTATCCAGTATAGAGCTCATCTATTCTCTGGCTTCACCTTTGTCAGTGCAGGGTTTAGCTGCTTCTCTCTTGTCTTTGTAAACTGAATATCTTTGTCATTTACACTGTTGGTCTGACGACACATCTGAGAACTTCACACTGGACTCTGGCATCCTCTGATGGACATTTTACACAGTTTCCTGACATTTTTGTCAAGCAAACTTTAAATGGACACTATACTCATGATCAACTGACATTGAAAAGAATCTATTTGCAGCCCTCAATTACATTAGTCCACATTAGTTCAACTCTTTGTGGTTAACACCCTGAGAAAAGTCTAGGCACCTTGGATAAGTCAGTAATAAATAGCTGAAAGTGCTGCTTTTTGGAATCATCATTCTAGAAACCTCCAAAACAGGATATTATAAGCATTATATTGAAACTATAAAACCATGCACCAAAGGATGCTGCGCATTAGGAAATATACACAACTACTACTCTTCATATTTAACTTCAACTTTACTACAAACTGGCTGCCACTGTCCCAGCAGGAATCCCACAGAAATCTCGAGTGATTTTAAAAACTTCCCCTGTTCTGCTTCAAGCAGATGATCTAAAAGCATGATAACAAAGTTCAAATCGTGTCAATAAATCGTGATTTCGCCAAACTCCACTGTCAGTATCCCCCATCAGTCCATCACTCACCTTGCGCAGAGGCAGCGGGTCCTCTCCACCAAACCGACAACCATCCGCCAACTGCCTGTCTCTAATCCTTTAGCGCACCTGTGCGTAAAATCCGTCCAAACTTAACGGGGGAGTCAGCGCAGCTCGGTAGCGGATATTTTGATTTAACTTCTAAATTTCGACGTCCTCCTCCAAGAAAGAAAGAAAGAAAGAAAGAAACTGTCGTGATGCTCGTGTCCTCTAGCGTCTCCCCCTCCAGTCCGTAGTATCGCGGAGAAAACGAGACGCGGAGCTCTGTTGATATCATCCACTGTTACTCCGACCGAAAGGCACCGCGGAGGGGAAGAAAAAACAACATCAAAAAGTCGACTACCCCCGGCGTGAAGGGAGGGGAGGGAGGAGAGGTGAGGAGAGGGGGGGAGGAAGAGAAGAAGAAAGTGTGGAGCTGCCTTCACCGGGATGAATGAGAGACAGACAGAACGCGCTCTTGGCTCACACGGCGCGTGTGATAGTGAACACTGAATGCTCGATTTGTAGAGCGAGTGAGTGAGTGGGAGCACTGGTCGAGTGAGTTGGTCTCCGCACTGTGCACCCACATGAATATTATCCATCTTACATAAAAAAAAAAAAGAATGAGCAGAAAAGGCGCCCAGATTCCCTGTCATGTAATTATTCTAATATCGATGCAGTGTTTCCACGTCTGAATGCTCCCCTAATTAATGCTCTGATGTCCCACAATCACCTGGTCGCCCTCAATTACACTTTATACCCATCTATAATTTCATTATCATGCACAGGTTATATTATTACTGTCAGGAGGGGTAGTAGTGTGTCACTGACGGTCAAGATAGTTTCCAGACATGGGGTCTTGGCCATGCAAACACATAAAACTAAAAGAATTAAAGAAGAAAGGAGATTTCTGCTTCACTGAATCCCCACCTTTTCTCCAATCTTTCTTGTTTTCTTGTAATAGACTGAAAACTTTGACCTCTTCAAACCCCTAAAATTATGCGACTGAAACAGACCAGGAGTAAAATATCACTTACAGCCCACAGATGAGTGATAAGCTGCAAGCTTTTAAAACATAACTTCCAGACTTGGCCTTTGTGAATAAGCTCTCTCCTCCGTCATGGAAGATGTAGTGACTTTCTGCACCACTTTCCCCAGCAGACTATTCTTGAACCTTTCCGAAAATAACTCATTCCTCACTTTTACTAGCTTGGGTCAAAGTGTGTCCAGCGAGTTAAGTTCAGTCAAAGACATGTTATTAAGAAGACTTCCTCTGGTGGAAATCAAATTTGACACGTCTATAAGGCACTTTTTATATGTTAGAGGACATATCATGAGCGGAATAAGCCGCCAATGCCACGGCTGAGCATTTCCACCTTGAAACTGCAGTGTGTCGATAACAGGCTCAAACACAAGGATTCAGACTTCTGTGTTATTATTTTTTTTCAGAATCAGTTTCTGTTTAAAACATGTATTGCTTAATTCTTAAATCCTATAACTTGCCGTTGTCTGACAGAGAGCAGTTCTACTGAGTTTGAGCAGAATCATATGTGAGCTGGTGTGCTCGAGTGGGGAGGGATGCATGGAGAGAGAAGTGGGGACTTCATATCTTCATATTCTAAAGAAATCTAAGCTAGCCTTATACAATGAATGCAGTCTGTAGGAATACACCTGCCATTGGCCTTCCATGTTCCCATTTTGAAAAACTCTTTCACTACGGGGAACCACTATAACATCCGTTGGGCAGCAACCTAAATCCTGAAAATTTCAAGTTTTGTCAAAGGTTTCTTTCGTACAATAAAGCAGTCCTGCTAGCTTTTTTTTTCCTGTGAAATATCCAGTCTAATGGCAATGCTCACCTCCATGCATGCAAATGTTCCACCAAAACAATTCATGCAGCCCAGTTTTTAGTGAACACCATCAGTGCATTCTGCTGTTTGAAAGAAATGCAAACAGCAGAATTTGTTTTCCCCATAGCAGATTGATGTTGAGGTGCCGTCAGACCATTCTACGCAACACTGTGTCAGAGCTAAAGAATGGTCTGGCTATGCAAGACTGCATCTAAACCATTTTACGGCAGGGGTGCATTTATTTTCATGGAAAAAAATTCTAAATATGTAATTTTACTCCACTGAGATGAGTTTTTAGGGGCCTAGTCATGGCTGGAGAGGGACTTAACACTTTGTTAATATACTGATTGGTCTATTGTGAATGCCTTTCGTGTTAGACTATTTATCAAAAGCAAAAAGTGTCTTGAAGACATCCAATTGGTTGCAAGAAACTTCCAGCCATTTTTCACTAATGGGGCTTTTTATTGAGTTAACAAACGTGTTAAATGCATGTCAGATTTTAGGACAAAAATATTTAATAACAACAATCATTAGTTTCAGCCATACTCTAATGTAACAGACAACTGTGTTATGTCTGTTTCTAAACACAGACTTGCTGGAACACAATTTTGTTAAAACTGGCAGATTCTATAAATGATCTCAGAAGAACCAACTGCTGCGAATGAACTCGTACTTCAAGAGGAATTATGTTTAAGTGGAACTTGAATAAACAAAGCATTGTCTTTGAATTCTAATCCAACCAAGACAACATTACACAGCGTGAATCACAGTCCAACTCACAAAAGAACCCCATATTTGGTGCCAGAATGTTTTGCACGGCCAACAATAACCACCCTTGATCTATCAAAATGGCATTAATTCACTGTGGCCTGCAAACAGTTCCCAGGAAGAACCACATGCACCAAATTTAGAGCTTAGCTGAAAAGAATGACATTGCTATGCCCCTTTTAATAATTTTTCTGTTCGATCATCCCGAGTCTTTTTGAAATGCCACATTTTCTTGCTGGTGTATGGATGCGTATTCATTCCGGCAGAATGGGCACCTATTACACGCTTTCAGAGGCTGTGACAGCAGCCCTCAGTGAGGAAGCCAAACACTTCACAGCTTAGACAATGTACTCAGGCAGACACACGCACACGCACATATACACACACACATAGGCGTGCACTCACAGATTCAAATGCACACAAACCCACTGACACAATGCACATCGACGAGATGAAAGGGCCAATTTATCAAACCACCAGCCAAGGCAGGCCTGAGGACGTATAGTGCCAGCACTGGTCTGGAGAACAAGGGCAGGATGTGCCTGTGTGTGTAACTCCATGTGACTTTTCTGTTCCTTCTTTGCCTCGTCGGTAAAGTCGCCTCTCCTAACCCAACATGCACTTTTTACCTTTGGCTAATTTTCCCAAGCTGAATGCGTCACCTGCTGATGCCAGCTGAAGTGGCTGCGTGACAAGAGAGTTTATAGTTCTTCTGATTGTCAGGTGCTTTGGTGTAAAGAGGAGAAAGTGCTAATTTGTCAGGAATAGACGGGGAGCTAAAGAGAAGGAGGAAGAGATGATACTGGGGTCCGTCCCGTGTTATTTCTCATTAAACTGCAAGATCGATGTTCATTCTCAGAGCTTTACAGCATTTACAAGCCCAGACTAATCCACTATTACAGGGCTGAACAGCAGAGAAATCACCGAGCGGTGCTTGAAAAGAGTGTTTGAATGAAAAAAATGAGCAGCGCGAAAATGTGTCTGACATTTGTACGTATTCTTTCAGAGCATCTTACAAGGTTTGCACAGCACAAGTACACCTTCACTGCACGGCATTGATCAGATGTGGGACGTTGTGTAGTCTTGATTGTCTTTCTAAGGTGAGTGGGAGAGACCGAGGCAGACACAAAGAGGAATAATTTAATTGAGAAGTTGATATGTGACAAGGACAAATGTGCTGTGTGAGCCAATACTGAGATGTTTAATGGTAACGAGGACATTTTTATTCTCTTTGGACATTCTTTTTCACTCTTCACTCATTTTAATTGCATTGTAATTTAGTAGATGATTCATTTGATTAATTATTTTGTCTAGATTCTTTATCAGTAATTATCTCTGTAGAGTCTCAGTGAATAACTTAAGTATAGAACGGAAGTGTAAATGTTCCAGGCTCGCACATGTAAAGAGAGAAAAAGTTCTTGAGGGTACACTGAATTATTAATACAAGACAAAAGTATACTGCAGCGCCTCTCAGAATGAGCATAAAATGTATGACTTATGATTAAATATTAGTGAAGAAAATGAAAATATTAGTGTTAGAACTGACCTTTCAACCCTTACTGTAAAGACAGGACTTTATCTACTCTTCTACGGATGAAACTTTTGTCATGGAAAACCACATAGAAATAGATATAACAAGTATAAAGAGAAATCAGCAGAGATTAAATTGATACACCAGATTGTATTTCCACTCATCCGCTAACTCCCTAGCTGAGGCAGTGTTTATATTTAGACGTGAATGGGTGTGTTTATGAGCGAGGGAGAACATTTTAAACATTAGTCCCCCTGATTTTGTGATGTCGTCTTCAGTGCGGTGCATCTGTTGGGTTTTGGCTGCTAGGATACTGGCCCGGTCTGCTTGATACCGCTCCAAGGTCCGGGGGCAGCCTGCCGGCGCTGCCAGTTGGTGGTGAGCCCGAGCGGGGTGGATTGCCTATTATAGCTGGAAAAAGAAAAAGAAAGAAGGCCCGCTCCAAGAATCATAGTCCCCAATGTATTTGCAAAACTGATATGCCTGTTTGTCCACCACGGGTCAGAGACACAGAAATACGTGGACTACTGGGACATGTGAGTGCCTGGATGTGATGAGTTAGGTGAGCAGAGAACCATGAGGATACTGACAAATATGGGTGCAATGTTCTCTCCAATAAAAGTGTTTATTGGTAACAGGTGAGAGGAAATCCAGAGAGAGAGAGGGATTTAATTTCAGGAGCATCAGCAACTTGAACGCTTACAGCTCAGATCACTTACAAACAGCCATATATAGAGACAGCTGACACTGAGAGTGTACAGAGGGAGCTAAATCAAAATTAAAGCCATCTTGTCACCACCCTGAACGCCAGTCGAGGAAGAGAACAGAGGAGTAATTGACATCTACGCCGTCAATACTAATTCACCCCAGTGATTAATGTCTTCTTTCTTTATTATCTACAACTAGTTAAAGCAACTCAAACAAATCCCGACACTTACGTCCTGTAGCAAAGACAGCAATAGATTTAAATGACTTGCACCTTATAAAAGCAAATATTTTTCTCCACCAGCAGCTAAACTCCCTTTTTCCATTCTTTTCTCAAATATTCAGATTTAACCTTTTCATTTTGTCATTGTGACAAATCAAGAAACCAGTGACGGAGCCTGTGTGACCTCAACTGGTGTGAAAATGATTTGTAGTGAGGTGACAGACAGATCCACGTCAGCCCCGCTGTACAAACATGATACTTGTCATCAGATGTCTGGAGCAGTATTTTTACATTAACAGCGCATGTAGAATATATGCATTAGATTGTGTCATGTCATTAATGTGTAAAAAAAAAAGACAAATTATGCAGGTGTAAATCAAATCTAATTTGATTTACACCTCAACTGCAACTAAAATTCAAGCGCTGCATATTTTATGACGTGTAAGTTTTGTTTTTCTACACCATTTTTCTATTCTTCCACAAAATAAGAAGTGCAAGTCTGCAGTTACAGTCACTGAAATGCTATGATTAATATATAATCACTGAGAAGCTGCTTTTTCAGATTGATGACTTTTGTTGACCTCCACACATTTTTAATGAATCCTGCTGCGCTGCAAATACTGTTCTCCTTTTGCCAACCATCTTGTCTGAAGTTAGCAACTATGGCCATCTAGAGGAAAAATTAACTTAATGCAGTTTTTATGTGTACCTTATATCAGAGGTTCTAACACTTTATTGGCTTGTGATCCCTTTAAAGGCTCCCCTCAGTGAAGATCTAGTTTTGTGCCTTGTTAACATGCCCATATGGTGTTTTTATATGCTAGAAAACATATTATGAATGAAATAAGCCGTCAGTGCCATGGCTGAGCATTTCTATCTTTAAACTGCTGAAGTCTTAAAACATAGACTCAGAATTCTGGGGTTTCATATGTAACAAACTGAAGGAATCAGGCTATCATTCACTCATCTTGCAGGGTGGAGCTTTTTGCATCATTATTCTTCTTCAGAATCAGTTTTTGGGTAGGACATGTATGACTGAATTAGTCCAATGTTACAAGTAACTGTGCAGAGTTACATATAAGCCACTTAAGCAGAAAAGTAATCCCCTTATGGAAAAAGCTGATCAGTATCTAACCTTGACACATGGATATAGTGTTTTACGAGTTTAATCATAACCGTAGAGGGAATTTAAAAGGAAACTATGATTACTTGAAAAGTCTGTTTCTACATCTTGTGATGTGCATGACTCTTCCCTCTCAGATGCTTACTTCTGAGAGGATCCAAAAAAGTGACATCATCTAGTAAGTTATGAGAAAAAAACAAAAATTAGGAGCATAATAAAGAAAGAAACATATTTTGGGGTGTCAAAAAGCAGTATTTCCCTCAATGATTATTTTAATCATCTTGCAACCCCTTACATTTATTTCATGATGGGCCTTTGGAGTGGTATCGACCTCCAGGCTAGGAACTGCTGCCTTACAATGTGTGTCAAATAGCCACAACAATAAAATGACCTGCCTAATACTGTTTAGACCCTTCTTGGCTTGCTCAAACAGCTATGACCCATCATGAGCATAGGACCTCTTGGGGAGTCCTGTGGTGTCTAGCCTTGGAACACTGGCAGCGAATCCTCTAAATCCTGTGAGTTGCAGGGTGGGGCCTCCATGGATCTGGCTTGTTTGGAGGATGAGTCAATGCTGGGGGAGTTGTGGCTGATCAGTGTAAATTCCACATTTGGATTTGAGTGACAAAAACACAAGTTACAGTAATAACAGGATCTGTGGTGACATATTAATGTTATTTGATCAACCTAATTATCACTAAGATCATCAAAACATGCTCTTTATTTGGCATAGCTGAATGTAGCAATATGTAGTATATTGAAAGACTGCTTATCTTATTTTTAAACCTGTTTTCTGCATCTTAGATTTCTGTTCAAAACGCGGATAGATGAGTCTCAACTGTTGTAGGGTGCATTAGAAGACACAAGATGGCAACAGAGCACTTCTGTTCCACTCCATACTTGCGAGATGAGATCAGAGGAAAGATATATGAGGACGCATGAAAAAGAGAGACACAGAGAGTCAAGTCAAAACCTCAGAGATGTTTTATTACACACAACAGGCTGAGTGCTTCCATTTAAACCTACATTAATTAAATTTATGGCAAATTGAGTTTACACACTGGAATTGAGTTTTCTTTACTGAAATCACTTTGAGTTGATTTACTCCATCTTTTCCACTTGGTTGCCTATAATTACATCCAAATGACTCGGTCCTCATTACAGATGTCTCCCTGGAATTTAAACACTTGCGCTGACTCGCTGCGCATCTGTCTGCGTTTTGCTGTGTGCGTGTTCCCAGAGTTTAATTATGTTACAGTACATATGTGCATTTACATTCTCAGTGTGTTGCGGTATGTCTTCTTTGCCATGCAGGTTCCTGAGCATGTTTTTGCAGTGTGTTCTCAGCTATCTATACTACTTTTGCTCCCTGGCTACCAACCTGGGTGACTCATGAATAAACCCCCTCTTGGGCTCTTACCGGGGAGGTGGGGTCATCTTAATCCCCTAAACCCCACTTTCTACCTCATCACATCCAAGCCCTCCACTCTCGGCATTGCTCACAAATTTTCCCTTCGCTCAAGCAGATCTTATCTAGATCTCTCTGGTATATTTATGCAGGAATACTGTGCGATTTCCCACAAGCCTCAGATTAAGATGCCCACTGGCACGCGCGTGAACACACATTCAAATTCACATATTTGCATGCCACAATATGTGCATAGGCATACTGAGAGTTGACTTTGACTTTACACATTAATCTCTCCGTCATCATTTCCAAACACGCTGAACTGCAAGCTCTACCTAAGCTCTGTGAATTTCCATTCCCTGTGTATCCATGCCGCTCCGAACAATGACATGATCCTCAAATGGCTTTATTCTAAATCCCCAGAAATCCGTAACAACCACCGGCATGAAAGTAAAGCAGGGTAACCCATTCCAACAGGCCATTATTCCCTTTCTTCTAAACAAAAGGGACTCAGCTTTCCAGCTAACAAGACTGAACTCATGGTCTTGTGGTTGGAACTGAACGAAAACATTTCAAGGACTGAATGCTGCAGGGTCTCTGTGCAGTCACATCCATGTATTTGTGTGGGTGACTGTGAGTGTCCATGTGCGTGTGTGTGTGTATGTGTATGCATATGTGTGCACGTTGGTTTCAACATATTTTTTGGGGGGTTGACCTGCATCCAACATTTCCTCTCCAGCAGCCCCTTGTTCCAGTAGATGATGAGATTACGGTGGTGGTTCAAGGTTCTGCCGGTGACTTACACCAGGGGTGTGTACATCTATATTGTGTGTGTGTGTGAGTGTGTGTTCATGTTGGAGGGGGGGAAGTTGTGTAACCAAAATGAGAATAATACAGTGAAAAAGTCAACAAATTCCTGTTAGGAAGCCACCCACTTCGCACTCACAACCAACAACAACAGCTGAGTGACTATAGACTAGACAAAGTGTATACGGTACATACTGTACATGTATATATTCTAACAAATACAGCATCAACGGAATACAGTGCACATAAAATTATTTTTCCAAACTCACCTCCTCAGAGCAATAGCTGACTTCCTGTTTATAACTTTGTAGCCAGATTAATTTGGACATCATAGTCAAACAGTTTAAAGTCTGAAAATTGTGTCAATAAGCTGCATCCACATGATGCTTCCTGTCACATCTGGTGTAGATTGAAATAATTATTTTGGAGGAAAAAAGAAAACATGTTTTTGGAGTTGAAGTTTGATCCAAGATACAAAAGGGCAAAAGTGTTATTTTTTGTAAAAAGGTCTAGATTAAATTAGTCAAAACTGAGTTGAACATTTAAATGGTGGCATTACAGGAATTAAATGTGAAAAATGATTCTTTGTGTCAGTAATGCACAGCTGGATCAGTTATAGCGGACGGACAGACTGAAGCCCAATGGATAAATTGACTTTATATGCAGTTATTTGTCTTATGGCTTTGTCCATTATGGCTATGATGAAGATGAAGACATATTAGTCAAAACTGTTTGTTGGTACTATATTGGCTGCAAATCTCTCTGCTCTGATACTAATCATTGCTATGCTATGATGGAGACTAATTTGGCTGCACATCTGAATTTGTGGTAAAAATCTGCTTTAAAAGAATCGTTTAATATGCTTCTTGTCATCAATGTTGAAGACTGAGATGACTTTTTTAGGACAAAAAGCAACAATGGGTTGTTGCTAAAACTTTGCCAAATGGTTTTTGGAATTCTGTTGGCAGAAGTAACTTGGAGAAATTGGAGAGACTTTCATATGTAGAAATGTCTTATACCAGTTTCTGAAATGACGTCTGAATTGATATGAAAAGAGAACTTCTGTGTTCAAACCCAGATCTGTTCCAGGTATATTTCTGTCTTTTTTTCTTCCCTCACTCCTCAAAATTCATATGCAACAATACTCTTGGATGAGAGGTGAAACATCTTCAAGAACCTAGAAGAGAAGTCCAGTTGCTTTCTACTGACACTCCTGGTATTACCATGAACTGGATGACTGAGAATCTACACAGACATGTGATGATATCATTTCTCAGGAGTACTCTGTTCTGCTGTGCACGCTGGAATCTGCAGTGCTTGTTCCAACAAGTTATCCAAATGGCCAGTTTAGCCTGACCAAACAGAAAATTTAATATTACAGTGCAATTGTTTAAACAGACAGTTTCAGAGAAGTGGAAGTGGTGGCTTGTTAAAGTAATCAAACAGAATTACCTGTGAGGGCTACACTAACCTCACTGTGTATTTTGTGTAATGTGTGCATGAGTCCGTTTGTGTGAGCGTGAAAGACTGTTATTTCGCTAATTCAATATCCATCATTTCCTACATTTTTCTCCTCCGCTTCTGGTGCACTTTGCCAAGACGCTGATTGACAGCTGTGCCAAGGCGGTTGTCTTGGATGTGTGTTTGTATGCTTGGCCCTTGCTCAATAGGTCAGTGATTTATGTGTCTCAGGTGGACATAGGGTTCCTGGAGAAAATATCAGATGATACGGAGTTCGGCAATGTCATTTTTATGTATGTGTTCTGCCTCAGTGACGTCTCTGAGGTGAGTGTGGGTGTAAGGTGTCCAGGGGGAAAGCCCTGCCCTGTCGCTGCTATAATGTACATCCATCACAGCTGCTGATAAGAAGCTGTTTGCTTAATCGCACCTGGAGATCCATCACGCAGCAGACTGCTGACCACACCATCACATGAGCGCTCTCCCTGTCTGGCTGCTGCTGTGTGTCCTGTTGCTTCACATCTGCCCCTCAGAGGCTGATCTGTAATGTTTTACATAACATAGCCAAAAGTCTTATTTGTTTGTCCACTCTGAAGTATCCTCTAACTGTGGGGCTACTGTTTAGCAACTTCTGTAAAAAGTTGATTATATAAAGAAGGGCTTTTCGGATTGTGCTTATTATGCTTCGTTTCCTTGTATTGTGTGCCTGCAGTGTGCACCCAGACAGGGTGGATATGCACAAGCACATGGACACGTCCTGCGTTTGCCTCCATGTGGGTATACTGTATATATAAGCAATGTGTGTGTGTTCTGGTCCTGCTAATGAAAATGTGCTCCTTACTGACGTGGCATTTGGAACAAGTAACTTTTTGGAACAAGTCGTTTAGTGAGACAGAGACATGTGTCATCAGCCAGGGACAGGGTGGAGAGGAGATTTACGAGGTGCTGAGACTGACACAAGCCTTACTCATGTTGCTAATGCTCATGTAAGCTTGGAGATAAAGAATAATCATAAACACTTATAGCCAAGAAGATCCCATGGCACACATATTATATGCAGGCCAATGCATACAAACATGCAAATACGGCTTTCACACAGTCACATATGACCACACACGCACAGAAACACATTTTTTCCCAACTGCTTCAAGAGAACAGCCTTGCCATTCTTCTGTCTACAAAACAGTAACACGTTCTAAATAAATGAACAGTCAGGGAGAGGGAGGTTTGAAATACATTTTACATGTGACATGTGATTAATTTAATAGCTGCAGATGGATGATTAAATTGTTACCAAACTGACCAGAGCGTTTAGGGTGCAGATGGAAACATCACTCCGTGCCGTGTCCTGTGCCTGCAGGCTTTGGGCTCCAGTATCCAGAGCCCAGGTGCTTTAGCTGTTGTGCTGCAGCATGTGTTGACCATGACGGGCTCCACTCTGGCTCGCCTCAGGCTTGGAGGGCTTGGTTAGCTCCAGATGTGGTCTTTGGACTCCGGATGATTAGGCACATAATGGAGGGCCAATTGAACTTGGCCAGTACATGCCCAGGGGCCCCCACTGGGCCAGAAGTGAGGACTGTGAAGGGTCATATATTATATAGACATATATATGTATGATTTAGACAGACTGGGGTGTCATTGCTTTTTCATGATGCAATGGGTAGTTCTGCCATGCAAGTGAATTGGTCCAATGGGTGTTTGAGCCATGCTTTATGTGTCTGTAAAGTGCACTGATGTGTGTTTTATGGGTTGTTTTTAAGCTACCTAGTGGTAACCAAGGAACTAGTTAACTTTATTTTCAGCCTTTTTCTTTCTGTTTCTGCATTTGTATGTCCAGTATGGAAAGAAAAATGTGCGGGCAGCTCCCATGTACCTCAAAAGCTGTAAATCTCTTTAAGGTGTTCTTTATCGTCATTCCTGTGCTTTGATGAAGCTGACATTCTTAAATCATATGATATTCATGTATATTTAAACACAGCTGGCATAGGAACTGGAACTTTGACAACTTGACAAGATTAAAAGACTTTAAATGAAAAGTTTGAAAAGTAGGCCAGATTGGATCAGAGATTATGTCAACTGAAACCTTAGCATTGGCAGAATGTTTTCATACTGCGACATCACAAATTAACTAAATCCCTAAAAGACCACGGACATTTTTATTTTCATCCGCAGCGCTGAGTTCCATTAATCACAGGTTTATATATGCAATAACAAAGCCGTAAGTTCACATGCAGCACGCTCGTGTGATGCGTGCACCACACAAACACTGCACCATACACATGCACACATCAATAAAAGTGTGGCCGCCGCACACATATGCATACAGAGCAGTGCCAACTAAAACAGGGATACATAAAGAAACCTTGGTAAGATTTACTGTTGGGCTGTGTGATCTGCAACAAGGAGGGGTTGAGGGGTAGCAGGAGGTTGTAGTATGACTGAGATTGCAAAAGTGGAAGCCACAGTGGACTTTGGACAAGTACGGACTAAACTTTCAGTCAGTGCATTCCTCTTTTCATGTCTCTCATCAGTGTTTAATTGGCATTTAGCTGCTTCATTAGTGCTGTGGGTGTGTGTGTGAAAGAGAGAGAATGTGTGTACATGACTTTTAAGGTCTGTTTTCGTAAGGAAAAGTTGGATGTTTAGACCCTTTGTGTGGAGTTTTTTGGCCAATCCTAACTAGAATTTTTGCAGCACCTGACAAGCACAGAGGTAAAAATGTGTATTATGCAGTGATGGGAGTAACGCCGTTAAAATAAACGCCGTTACTAACGCCGTTACTTTTTTCAGTAACGGGTAATCTAACTAATTACTATTTCCAGCGTTACAACGCCGTTACCGTTACCGACAATTAAATTGGGTGCGTTATAAACTAAAGCTACTCATTGAAGTTTTTGTCATCCGACTTTGCTCTCAGCCACAGGAGCTGCAAAAGGGATGAGGCGGGACAACCACACAAGTGATGATGATTGGCTAAGGTAGCGTAAGCTTTCACGCTAAACCAATCACAGGCATTGTTTCGTTTACACACAAACCACACACACATACAGCGGTCCCACACACAGCTGAGCTAAACTAGCAAAGGTAAAACTGCAGCGAGTCTGGAGGGAAAGTTGGCGTTTTCAGAATGGAAGTACAGACACTACTTTATTCTCCTTGAGGTAAAAGGCAAGAACGTACATGTGAAGTGTTCATTATGTCCCGGAGCGAAGTGTTTGTCCATGTCCGTTGTAAGCAACTCTAATCTAATGAAACATCTGTCAACGGCACACGCTTCTACACAACTAGTGGGGCTTGTAGTAACTAACTAGTGGCTGGTAGTAACTAGTGGCTGGTAGTAACTAGTGGCTGGTAGTAACTAGTGGCTTGTGAAACCTGCTTAGAAAAGCAAATCCAAATTCTTAGACATATTTAAACTTTAAAAAATTAACGCAATAGTTACTTTCC
>OMNN01071318.1:0-40334 GCA_900302755.1 Chromis chromis
TGTGTGTGTGTGTGTGTGTCTGTGTGTGTGTGTGTGTGTGTGTGTGTGTGTGTGTGTGTGTGTGTGTGTGTGTGTGTGTGTGTGTGTGTGTGTGTGTGTGTGTGTGTGTGTGTGTGTGTGTGTGTGTGTGTGTGTGTTGTGTGTGTGTGTGTGTGTGTGTGTGTGTGTGTGTGTGTGTGTTTTGTGTGTCTACTTAATTTATTCAGGTTATTTTCTCTTCTCCAGACCCATGCAAATGAGATTGAATGGGAAAGGATGACAAGCATTCAGGCACAAACAGACAGCCTCATCTCTCTCTTTCTCTCTCTGCTCTCTCTCTCTCTCTCTCCTTCCCCATCACTGCTAACTGCCTCACTCTCTCCGTTTCCCTTTTTCTTTACTTTTTTCCAATCCACCTGGCAGAAACACACAGCCATACATACCCTTAAAAACCTGTGAACACACAGAAAGCCTCAGTACAATGCACCGACCTCAAGAGGGTCCTCCTCACAAACGTTGCGCTCTCCCCGGTGGATTTGCTGTGACAGTTTGCCACCATACGATAAGCCACGCTCACCATTTACACCGAAGTGAACTGGGTTTTCTTCCCATTGTGTTTGGTAATAAGGGAGCTGGCTCTGTGTTACTGATTGCGGCTAATTCCACACGCTTAAACAAGCAGCATGATAACATTGTCTTTTAAAGCTTTTGATGTTTGTGTGTGCGTTTTACTCATTTGTGGCTATTTGTTGAGCTGAAAATGCATTAAACTCTGTTAGAAAAAAGGATGGGTGTGTATTGAAAGGAACAGTGTATCCACCTCTGCAACTGTGTGTTTTCCAAAAAGCAGACTGTGCTGGTGAGGAGAGGAGGCTAATAGTTCTGGTGTAATTAGTTTCCGATTTAGCGTGAAGATGCCATGTGTTGTATTTCAGTGGGAATTATCATAATGAAATATGCTCCGTCTTTGTTCCATCACACCCTTTGTCCCTTTTTCTCTTTCCCCCTCTTTTTTTCCTCCCTCCTCCTCTTTGTTCCAGTTTTTATCCATCTCTAAATATCTCTCTGCTACCTTCCCCGCCTGTGTTTTTCAACCTGCTGCATCCTTCTTGTGACCATGTTCCCCATTACCCCGTCTTGTCTAACCTTGTTTTTTTCCCCCCTCTCACCCTGTTCCCCTCCCTCCAGAGGTGCCGGTGTCATCCGTGCTGTGTCTGTCCTCGGTCAGAGAGCTGCCGGTTCAGGTCAGGGAGCTCTACGCGCAGGGTTTCGTCCTGGTCGCCGTCCACCCCTTTGTCCACCCCTGTGGCCCTCGCCACGCACACATCCAGCGCCAGCTCCACCGGGCCGTGCTGGTCCGGGAGACGCCAAGGTACGCAGATTGAACACACCCTGCAGCATCAGCATCACCTCCAGTGAAGGAAATGGTGAAAGAGCTTCATCGTGGGCTGATTAAGATAAACGAGATAATTAATTCACAGCCAGATTGAGCTAGCAGTTAGAAGGTGTCACCTTATGTGACTTCATTGTTTTGATGTGGAGCCAATTGAGACTCATTATCTCAAGTGTCCTCACCTCGTTTTCCTCATGTAAAATTAGCTGCAGATGAGTCAGCCACTAAAATGCCTAACTTTAACTCACTATCCCAGTTCTTTCACTCCTGAATATACATGATATTATACTGTACTGTGCCTACAGTGCATAGCTACCATATGTAGGTTCCTACTCACTATGGGAAACTACAGAATATGATCTTAGTCATTTCTAGGTATAAATATGGGAAAAGAGAGTATAGAAAATATAAGTGTTTCCAGTCTATTGCCCCTATTCTGTTTTCTAAAATACAAAATTCTAATTTTCTAGAGAGTGTTTTCATGGTGTTCTTCAATCTGCGACCAAATTAGTTTGACAGAATACATGGCACTATCTTTGAATTGCATATATACACAGGGTCACAAATAGCTGAATATTAAGCTTGTGTGAACATTAGTGAGTTATGCAGGGATTTAGGTATCAGAAAAGTAAACTGACTATCTTTTCTGTGTGTTCATCCTCGTTTCCATGGACAAACAAGGCTACAGAGATGGTATGAAAATTAAATTGCTTAACTTTTGTTTTCTGAGCTACAGTGCCTAGAGCTACAATTATTTGACAACATAATAGCAGACATAGTCAGATTTGTTTTTAAAGTTAATAATTTGATTTTAAAACTATTTATTTGCATAATAAACATTCAGCTTTTTGCACTCAGATGTTAAGTATATAATGAAAAATCTAATGAAAACCCTGTTCCTCCCAACACTCTTCTTCTGGTAACACTAAAAACTACAATGTTCACCACCATATCTGAACTGAGCATAGTCTTCTGGCATGTATGCAACCTGAGTTTATTCTCAGAATTCATTATGTAGTTGATGACCAATCTAAATCCAATATAAACCAGATACTTCCATGCTGAGAACTCCTAAGATCGCTCATCATTCATGACTATTCATCATCATTTCTACTTTCCTGTTGGTGGACTCATTTGTAGCTCTGTTCCATTTAGAGTTCTGATTCATGTGAATTTTTTCCCATCTCTCTGCTTGAGGTCTTAAGATACGCGTCAGATTTCCATAATTAAGTTCCAAGAATACATCAATAATTACTGTTAGTCATGTATTGAGGGATCTGTTTTTCTTTCCAGCTATGCATACTAGCTCTTTGGTCATACTAGCACCACGGTTAACAATGAAGATCTGTTGGTTTGTCTCACCACCACTTTGGATGGATGACTATGGGTGCAGAGATTTGGTGATCTTGAAAGTTCAGTATAGCTGATTTGCTTTGAAGCACCACCAGCAGATCAAATATTTCTCTAATTTTGGGAAATATCTTAAAATCTAACTGATTAATTGGCATAAAAACTTACATTCATGGCTCAGCAAGTTGTGAAATTGTCACAGAGACGCTGGTTTGGCTGTAGACCCTTAGGCTTGTTTATTTGCTATTAATTTTATTTAAACCAAATTTTTTACTGCTTCTTATTGACATTTTTTTCCAAATGAAATTACAAATGCAAATGAGCTTACAGATGCAAGTTATCTTGGAGCTGTAATGTGGTGCATCAGATGGTGACATTTATGTTTGAGCTATACCCTGTTGCTTTAAGATATATGAAATAAAGTAAAGTAAGTGGAAAAAATAGGTACAGCACAGGTGATAGAGCTCTTACATCTTGGTGTATATTGTATTCTGGCACTTTATATTGAATTTTCTAAAACACTGTTATTTTCACACTCTGTCCAACATGTCTGACGTCATCTCACTAGAACTGTACCATATTTTGAACAAAGAAAATGTCACATTTAGACAGAACCCCTGTGGATCAATCCTGTGTCTATTCATTCAGACAGCTATGGATGTATGGATGGTTATATATGTAACCTTCAATTTGCTGTCACTTACTTTTCAATTAAAGGGATTACTTTGCTTAGCTGACAATTTCAGACATTCTCCTTTGTTCTTTTATTGTGAATTCAAGGAATGGTGTGTTGTATACACACACACGCGCACATACACACACACTTTAGTGCACAGGCAGGTGCCAGGCTGCTCCTTTGATGCCCCTCCTGCCAAGTGGTCCTGCTGCTTCCTGGCACCTGTCACCGTGGAGACGGCTGATTGCATCATCAGCGCTCGCCAGAGGGGAACGGCACACTGAAAGAGAGAAGCCATCTCTCCATCCTTTCATCTGCTTTCTTCAGTGATGACCGTCCCCCCCTCTTTCTTTTGTCCTCGTCACCCCCCCTCGTCCCCTTTACTCTGCCTTTTATCTCCACATCACCGCCATCCCCTTTCATCAAAAACCCCCAAAAATGAAAGAAAAGAAAATATCACAGATCTACTGTTTCAAATCTAGCTGAGAATGTCACTCACGCCTGAGAGCACAAGATATTACCACGGCCTTCCCACTGACCTCAATCCAAATCTGAAGAGGCGTATCTGAATACTCCTTTTATGATGGAGTCTTGCAGTGGGAGCAGAAGGAAATTCAGTCCCTTTTTTCTGTCTAATAAGTCTTTTGTGGTTATGATGAGTGTGTGCTCTCCTTAAATGGGAAATTCACCCTGGTTCAGAATTGACATTATGTTTCTGCTGTGATCATTCTGGGTCAACGACTGGCTGTGAACACGAGCACGTCTGCCAGAATCTATAGAGTCAAAGCTTCCTTTAGACTGTCACTAGGTGATATAACTGCTCTGGATATAATGGCTCATGTTATTACAGTGCCAGCACATTTGACATCTCCTGGCTCATAAGAGCAGAAACGGCTCGAACTAAATGACATGTGATTGATGCTTTATGTGGAATATCTGTGTCAATTCTTTCATTTCTCACCTTTATAGCTCAGAGAAAAGCCAGCTGAGATGGGCGAGAAATCGCCTGGAGACGGATGTGTGCGTGGCAGGTCACCAGGCCGCAGACCCAGAGGTGATTCAGAGCTATGTCAAAAGGGTGAGTTCAAGGGGGAATATAATCGTGGCGAAAAGATGATTTGGTTTCTCATTATGGTGTTCATTCCGCTTCATGTGTTTATCTTAAAATAGTGATTTCTGAAGGTTGGGATAAAAATAATCATCTTTGTTGTTTTGCAAACAATCTGCTCTGTATCCTATAAATGGAATCTAGTGGGTGGGTAGTTTTTGTAAGATTGTAATTGGTAAGGTTGTTCAAAAAAGATCTTAGTGATGAGGCACCTTTGCAGAGTGGAGGGCTACAATTGTTTTGACGAAAGGCCTTCAGATGAAAACATGCAATGACACATGTTGAGTGCTTCTCCCTCATAAATGTTTTCCATTTACAATTTCAAGGTATTTTCTCATTGGACTTTCAATTAAGTTAACAAAGGATTCAAAATCCATCTCCCCCTCCTCCACCGTCGCCGTACTTGTTGCACTGTGTGTTTCTGTGTGTGTGTGTTTTGCGTTGCCGCAGCTCCACTGTGACAGTGACGGAAACATTACAGCGCTCAAATGGCTACAGGCGACTGGTTATAATTGTCTGTCTGTGCCATATGGTAACTCTGCCCTCCGGATCTGACACGCGGAGCTTCTCGGATTCAAATGCCACAAATTTGATTAGAGCTTTTCCATTTTAAGATATTGCAGATTTATTTGATTGAAAGGATTTTTAACAATTCGTGGTGAGCGAAAAACCAAGCCCGGTTGTAATATGTTAGACCCAAGTGGCCTGTGAAAGAAAAGGGGGGAAGAAACCACCAAAACATGCTGGATTCCCACTAGTTGCATTTCTTGTGACATCCTGTAAATTGGAAACCAAAAGAGGTGCAATATAATGGATGGAAAGTTACAGTAGGTACAGTAAGCTGTAGCAAGAGTTAACCTGAAGACAGCCTGCCATTTATCAGCTGTTAAACTCACCTTTAGCCCCTCTGCTCATGAATTCGCCAACAGTCCAACATTGGGAAATGAAAATGTGCTCTATTGAATAGATTTGCATCTGAACACCCAGAGAGCACAAAGAAAAACCTGATTGGATGGAAATGCACATCACTGAGTATAATGTGATAGGCTTCGGCAGCGTGACATGAATAACCAATCAGATCACAAGCTGCCAGAGAGAGTTCGAGATAAGAACCCAGGAGCTGCATCGAGCAGACAGAGTGACAGGAGACGGTGTGTGTGTGTGTGTGTGTGTGTATGTGTGTTCAGTTTTGGAATTCTATACTTTTGCTTTCCCAGCACTCTTTCCCCTACCCACTCTCAATCTGTCTCTGGACATACTCATCAGATAAAAAAAAACAAAAACAAAAAAACGTGCAAGTGTGTGCAAATTGTGTGAGTTTGTTGGTAATAGACTGTTTTAAAAAAAACCTGATGTACGGATGAGTGAAGTGTCAAAAGTAGTGGGTAATAGGGGAAGATGTGTCTCATTATTGTTCGGTGGTAGTTTGCAATCTGATTTCTCTCCCGTCGAGCCTGTCTAAAACTGTCAGCCCAAATATCAACTGACAATTAACCACCAGAGCTCCATGGGAGGGAGCAGCGCAGACACACACACGCCATCACACACATGTACACACACGGATGCGTTGAGATAATGAGGTCCTTTTGTCATTTGAATATTTGATCTTTGCAGATGATTAGGTAGGTTGTTATTCTGCCGAATATCTACCCTGCGTATGTCAGCCTTTGTTTGTGTGTAAATGAGGCTTTGTTTGTCTGACTATAGAAGAAGAGACGGTGCAAATTTATTTGTGCTGCTGTGAAAGAAGGCCTTTATATTTATGTGTCACTCAATTTTATTCTAATAGAGTTTACGGGTGTGAGTAGATGATAACATTGTGTGTGTGTGTGTGTCTGTGCATGTTTGTGTGTGTGTTCCACCTACAGATCCAGGATGTAGGAGAGCAAGGGGTGATGTTTGTGGGCTTTCTCCAGCAGCCAGGTGGAGGACCCTGCTATTTAGGGCAATGGGATCCCGAGGAGCTGTCGTCCTTACACTCAAGCCCTTCACCCATACATCGACACCCTTTCAGCGTCAACACCAGCCCAACAGATCCTACAGAACCGTATCAAAATGGTGTCGAACCTGACCGCCCCTCTGAACCTCAAGAGTTAGATCGTGGTGATACAGAATGTAACCATAACACTTTGGAGGCCAGAGTACCAGACTTCAGCCCTTTGAAACCCGCCCACAGTTTAGAGCACAACACAGAAGAAACTAATGAACAAACTCCAACCTCACAGATTGGCCTCAAAGACTCAACAAATGAACCTCAAAATCACATCAAACTTGGTGCAGAAATGGTTCAAAGTCCAGCAGATGTCCAGGAGGGCCAGCAAAGTACGAGCCCTCAAGAAACTGCTGGTACAAGAAGGCAGGAGGGCTGTAGTTCACCAGACGCTAAACCAAACTTTGGTGGATCCACAGAGAATAATTTTAACCTTTCCAACCAGAGAGAAACCCAAAGTTCAAGTTCAGAGAGCTGCCTCAGCTCCCCAGAACTGGATCGTAACCATGATAGAAAGTCCAGCTCTAGTCGTGCAGATGGGCAAAGCAGAGTAACAACGCACAACAACAACCATATCAGACTGAGCTGTTCAGAGAAAGATAAAGGGGCGACTTCACCACCAGCACAGGCTAGTAAGTAAGCAGGGTCCTGTTTATTTCCCAAAGTACTCTGACAAATGATCAGCAGGGCTCTCTTCTCACTTGCCAACTTTCCTGTTTGTTTGTGTGTCTGTAGGGATGCAGCTCTTTGCTTTGTACAACCACACAGAAGAGCTGAACACCTCTCTGAGGTTCTACTCACTCAGGGTGCCGCTGCGAGTACAAAGGGAGGCAGGACTAATCACTGAAGTCGACGCTAACTGGCTTGACCACATGACTCAGCATTTCACCAGCGGAGCGCGCCTCATTGATGGGTTTTTCCTCCTTGGAGGTGATAACGGTAAGCTCTATTGCCATTGCAATGTAGTATTGTATTATGTTGTGTTGTAATGTATTATAGGTGATTATCATTTTGGAGCCACTTACCCCCTACTGTCATACAAAGACAACAGTTAGAGCATGCAAAATAAACAAAGGGTGATTGATGTACTAAGATAGATACAACTTTAATGTAGGCAGTACACAGTCACACCAGAAGATGCCACAGCAAATTTAATTCTTGCACAGAATAACTCTTAATGGAACATTAGTGGGTTGTGTGACCACAGATTGTATGAAAGATGGATATAGATTTCATTTCTGAAAAGTAAAGCTGAATGAATTAATGAAATGACTTAAACCTGCATTCTTTGTAATGGCCAGCAGGGGCAACTCCTCTGGTAGCAGATTGTATAGAAGTCTATGAGAAGATGACTCTACTTCTCCCTTGGTTTATTTCCTCAGTGAACATTTTCCTAATGTGTTTATGCTCTCAATCACTAGTTTCATGTCTCCTTCAGTACAGCATGAGGTTCATTTTGTAAAACTGTGGTCCCGTTTAGAGTAAAATGGACAATAAACCAGGGTATGTTTTAGGGCTGGACTATCTGGATCGATTTTGTTATTCTATACGCGTACATAGTGTCATCATGTTCTCAGTCAGATCCACTCCCTGCTTATCAAAAGGCCAAGATGGGGGCATCCATGCTCCAAACTTGAGCTTTCAAAATGTTAGTCCACAAAGCTGTGTGCGACATACCTATCATGATAGCTCCCACTATTTTCTAACTCCTGTAAATTATGGTTTACACTTAAATGAGTGTCAATGTCGACAATGAATTCACTGTCAATGTGTGAAAGCACCGTTCAAATTAATTTAGCTTCTAGCAGTAAATCCGCAGATGGTGGCAATTTCATTAAAATGCATTGACTTTGAATCCTTTCAAAGTCAATGCTAAAATTGATCCATGGTGTGTGAGCCAATCAGATTCAACTACAGCACAAACTCCCAACCCACTAAATATATATGGTTTAATACACAATCTGTATACCATTTTTAATGGATTATATCTGAAACTAAATGGTCTAACTACTAAACCTAAATATGGAATGGCTACTTGGGGGCAGCACAATAAGCTATAAATGCAACACTGCTGTATAATCCCCTGATAAAGGTATTATAACCAATGTTTTAGCAGTTAACAGTTGTCTAGTTTCACATCAAGCAGACCCAGAGCAACACAACATTTGTAACATTTCTGTCAGCCTGGCAAGTCCAAGTCCCATATTCATGCTCCTTTTAGCTCTGCTTTGGTCTCCGCCGATGCCTGAGGGAAATATGTGGCTCTTTAGCTGCTAAGTGCTCTGCAGTGTTTACCAGATAGTTTCTAACTTTGTCTGTCTCCTGTCTGGTGCTGGATCTATAATGTTCTGTGGATTAGTCAGAGCTTTTCCTGCAAAACAGGAAACCAGGTTTATGAGAAGAGTGAGACTGAACCCAACAGTAAAGTTGCAGGTCATAAAACCCTAAATTAGCTGAAAGAAGCAACAATGCGCCATAAAGTTAAGGGAAACTTGGACAGTTGGGTTAGAGTCTTCTTTTCCTTTTACATTACACAGTCATTTAATCTGTTGCTAATATAAAAATATATAGATTATTACAGCTTTAAAGTAAAGTTTCTTATGCCCCGGCTTTAACCTGAGAATTTTCACTGGTTGAGTGGTGCCAGTGTCTGACAAGATGAAAAAGCTGCTCAGGCTGTAGATCCCTGCTCCGCTGCTGGGTGATGGATGACATGCATGGTGTTATGTGCCGAAAGTCCGCGGCTTACACCATAAGTCACTGGAATAAGAAGGCTTAAGTCAAAGGGAACGGGGAGGCAATAGTGAGAGATTGAAGAATGGAGATTAGTTTTTTAGTTCCAGTTTGAATCACGTACATCCTTCTGTGTTTATCTGACGCAGTATCTGATTTCTCTCCAGACAATGGGGTCTCATCTGTGGACAGTGTGTTCATCTTCCAGAGCTCCGCAGAGGAGACCACAAACACCTCCTACGATGCTATTGTGGTTGAGCAGTGGACCGTCGTGGATGTGAGTCTGACTTTTTAATACTCTGCATGAGATGTGCACTTTGAGAAATCCTTTTGACTGTAAGCTGTTTTCTGTCAAACATTGCATAAGACTGGAGATGAATGGAGAGTAGTTGCGCGCTTGTGGATGAGCTTAAATTTGCCTACCTGCATGTGTAATGTAATATGTTTCTGTGTATGACTGCACACTTTTTGTGCGAGTGATTTGCTCTCTTTCATCTGTCCAGGGTGTTGTGGTGAAGGCAGACTACATCCCGTTGCTCCAGTCTTTAGCTCCGTATGGATGGAGGCTGATGTGTGTGTTACCCACACCGATTGTCAAGACAAACAGGTACTGAACTACACCCAAGGAAAACACAACCGTACACTCACATCTACTCAACTAATTCTCTGCTTTTTCCCCTACATTTGCACACTTTGAATATCATCTAAACCCAGCAAGGACTAATTACTGCTTTGTTGATTTTAGAGTAATTATTCTTTTGTCTAACATGTTGCCTGTCTTGTTCTTTTTGGGATTTAGGCCTGACAGTGTAGCTTAGACTACAGGACAGATGGTTCGAGATCTGACAAATCTTGATCATATGCTCATCCCAACATGAAACCGCTTTTGAAATCTGTCGAAGCTGCAAACAGGAACGCAATCGCTGTACCGCTGTTGTCTTGTAACCTGTCACTTTACAAACCGCAGCGAGCAGAAACTGGATTCAAACACATGTAGCAATATGCAAGCGGGTAACAATGGTAAAAGTGCTCCTCTTTTCTTTGTGCAGTGATGGGAGTTTGTCGACCAAGCAAATTCTTTTCCTTCAAAGACCCATTCTGCAGCGCAAGAGAAAAGACTTCAAGGTTCGTCTCCCTTTTTCTGCCATCTTTACAACAAATCTGTCACTTGTCTCTGTTGTGCCTTTAGGGCACGTGACTTTATGCCGCAGAAGGTGCCATTAAAAAGTTATGTTGCTAAATATGGGATGTACAGCGAATCTAAACCTGCACACGCTAAGTCTAATAATAGGCAAATAGTTGGCCTCAAACTGTACAGGAAAAAGGCATCAATGAAAGAAGCTTTGTTGTGGTTTGTCAGGTGTCTGGAGAGATAGAAAGAAAAAGACATGACACAAAGCGCAAAACTGTCTCAAACGCATCTATTTGATTTCAGATGCTGAACCTCAGGGGTCGCAGCAAGGAAAAGAAAAATTCTACTGGAGAAATGCTGGAGGAGAGAGAGAACAGGTCCCCGGTGGTAGAGACGGAGATGGAGAGGTTGGGAAGAAACACAAAGGAAGAGGAAGAGGCAGAAGGGAGGAAGAGCAGGGACAGCGGAAGAGCGAGCCTTCAGAGAGGTGGAGAGGATCCACAGCATCAAAAGGGCTTCTTGTTCCTATCAGACAGCAGGGTTTCTGTTGAGGACCAGGAGGAGGAAACTGACATTGACAGGATCCCACTGTCCAAGCAGGAGAAGTCAGTGAGATGGACAGATTTCTGTCAGGGAGATGATGGAGGGCTCAAGGAGGAGGTGAGGACGGAAGAGCGGATCAAGCAGCAGCTGTTTTCTGGTGTCTGTTGACACTTTTGGCACAAAGCAGGCAAAAGGAGCTGAAACCTGGTTAACTGGTCGAAAATGATAGCTTTCAACTTTTTGTTGACTTGCATTTTTAGTTCCTCTGTGGACAACTGATATGTAGTCAGGCATATACCGTATCTATACTGCGTTCTGTTGCTAACACTTCTATGTGTCTTTATATGAAATGAGACTGTACAAGGCTATACAGTAGAGCTAGTCTCCAGTCCAAGCCTTAAGTATTATTTTCTTTTCACACTGTTGTATTTTACTACTTTCTTGTAATAGGACTGGGAGTTTTGATTTCACTGGGCTCACTGTATTTTTATATGTAAAGAATATAATTTAAGATAAAAACAAGAGGTTGAAAAAAGCAAGTATATAGTGCACTGCATTACAGCCTGAACTGATACAAAGGTGTTGGCTGATTTACTGATGTCAGCTTACATGATAGCCGAAAAGCAACAAGGAAGCAGAACGGTGATGTCAAAGGTATTTGAGGAAATTTGGAAAGTGTCTTGATTCCAGTTTCCCAGTAATTTGTCCAGCAGAGGGAGTTCATTTTTAAATTCTAAAATGTTTTGCTCAATACATGACTTGATCACTGTTTTACCTAATTTAAGAGACTCTTATCAAAATGATTTGTTTAAAAAAATTTTAAAAAAAAGCCGTTTGTCAGTTTGTTCAAATTCTTAAATCAATCAGTATGAGTCTTAACAGTACAACATGGGTCGCGTTGTAAACTGCACTGAGGAATTGTTATGAAGTCATTTTTAAATGCGAGTATTCCAAGTAATGTATTTTCATCTGCACTGTAATGGGGCAGTATTAATAGTTTCAAAAGCTTGGCCACATCAGATCAATCGTGTTCTTGGCAAGATGCTGCTGAGAAAATCCATTTTTTGTAATTTGGTTCAACTGACCCCAAAAAACATGTAACTAAGAAATCAGCTATTTATTATTTCCTGGACCACCTGTGATGTGTATAAGTAGTGTAACATGTAGGTCTTAATATAAAAAAGGAGGTCAATAAAGTGTTTAAAAAAAAGATTGACTCAATTTTCTTTATTACCTTCAAACCTTGTGTTACAGTCATAAACAGTTTTCCTCATATGAGGAAGAAATGCAGAAACAACTCAAGAATGAGTCTCAACATCACTACCCCCACTGAGATGACGACAAGACGCTCGCAACCATCTCCGAGGGATGTTCAGTGAACCAAGCCAATGAGAGACCACCTGGAGGTTCCATTACAGGGCACCATGGGATACTTACTCTACCCCGGGATGAGAAACTGTTAATGGGTAAGTGGACGTGTGTGATTGCAACAGAGAGTGTATGGGAGATAGGAAATGTGTGTGTGTAACAGTGTGAATGTGTACCATTTGGACACAAGAAGGGGGCAGTGAAGTTGCAGATGTCTTTCCGTTTATCATTGCTAGCCAATATGTGGGAGCCTGTTAAGTGTTGACTCTAAAAATACGCTCAGTGGTGTGAAGTTGAACAGTGAAAACAATCGCTCCAATGTAACTCAGTCAAGCCTATCAGCCAAACAACTTCAAAATATTCAGCTCTGCAAATAAATAGTCATGGTATTAGGTTAAACACTTCTAAAAACAACTCTTACCAAATCACCGAGGTATTTTGTTAGAAGAATATTATTAAATAAGCAAGTACAGTGTAAAATAACAGTACAGATTGCCATTGTTTGCAATGATTCTGTGTCCTAAGCAATAGCTTCACATTTCAGGAAATAAACTTGTTTGCTTTCTTGTCGAGAGCTGCCTGAGCAGATCGATTCCATACTGGCATCTGTCTTTTGTAATATGAAGCTAAAACGAGCAGCTTGTTGCCTAACTTTACCGTAGACACAGAAAGCATGAATAGGCTTGTCAGGAAGGACATACGTGACGTGAACTTCTAAATTCTCCAGAAATCCTGTGCTATGTCTGCCCACTGTACTCAGCACACCTCAGAAGGTTTGCTTCATCCATACATAAAAAAAAGTGTAAAGAACAAAAAGTTAAAAGCTTGACAGAGGGTTATGTGCTGGACTGTTTTTCCTAAATTCTAAAAACATGTTTTCACTCAGCCATTATTGCTTACCGAGTGTAGATTGTTGAGAAAAAAGGCCAAACAACTGTGCAAAAAAGTGATGGAGTCTGAACTTTCTAAAGCGACTGCATAGAAAGTTTTACTAAAAAGAAAAAGAGTAATAATCATGGGCATAGTGTTAGCAGTAAAAACCCATGAGTTGACAGAAGATCAGACATCATCATCCTCATTTTGCTCTCCCGGGTTGAGCGGCTCTCGGTCTGAGTCTCTCTTTAATGGCTGGACTGGATGTGTATTGCAGATATCCGTAATTCAATTCTTCCAAGTCAAAAAGAACATTTTAAGACATCCACAATGTCAGTCTTCCTATCCACATTAGTCATTTCAGATATCTACATCATCACTCTTCCTAAGACAAATGACATCACCATTCACGCATATGGGATGGTAGATATCTCAAACTGTAATTCTTCCTAGTCATAATATAATTACAGCTATCTTGATTTGGGCAAAATGATGTTCCAGATATCTGCAGTCACATCAGAAGCTGCAGAAACTTGGAAGCGTAGCCGGCTTTCTTTTCAAACATACTATGGCTCTGCAACCGTAACCGCACATGACAAACCGTTTTTCCACCATGTCAGAGAAGCCGTCTGAGTAACTTCGATCAAATGAACGAATCTCTCCTTCTCCACAAAATCCTTACTGACGAGCTCTTCGTATTTCACGGCCTTTTCTAACGATCTTATCAACCACAGCAGCTGCCATTACTTCTGTTGACACTGTTCAAATGCTCTGCTGGACCAATCAATATCCAGCGGGAAGTCAAAGTGAGTTTCAGATATGTCTGTTATTTTGACTAGTCAGTATAATGTATAGATATTTTGAATTCAGCTACAGTATAATTGTAACTGGGCAAAAAGACGCTGATATCTGTCATTCTAATTCTGGATAGTTAAACTTGGCTATTGAATTTTAAATCGGCTTGCCATGCCATTCTTCATAAAACCACACCAGGACATTTTTACACTTCCAGATGTAGCTTTACATTTAGCAGACAGAAGAAAAAGCAAACTCCTATTTCCCAAATTGTCAAACTATTGCATTAGGACATGATTGCATAGATTACTATTTTGATGCACACTGCACTAAGTACATATTGGCTGGAAATGTGAATGGATTATGAAGTTATGCAACATTTGCGTCACAAAGTACTTATTAAACACAGGAAGAGGGCACTGAAGTTGCAGATATCTTCCTGTTTATATTATAAGAAACAAAATTAATCTGTATTGTCTGTGCGAGTCAGCTGCTAGCTGAAGAGTGGGTGGTCCCAGCAGTCTATCACAGATCAGGCACAGGCTGCAGCAGCAGGGATCGGAGAATGACTTTCCTCATCTATTCACTCATATTAATATCCAGATCAGGGGGAAATATCAGTCACTTTCCAGTCTCTCCACGCCCCATATATCCTCCACCTGATGACCATAGAAAGAGTACATGCGAGGAGGAAAACCCTGTTGGTTTCTAGGAATCCTAGGAGCTCCTACCACCACTTCTCAAAGAGGATCCTGTCTTTAGAGAGACCCATGTCCATGAGGGTTTTTGAAATTGCTTCGATCATAGGCGGGGGTCCGCACAAGTAACACAAAGTCCTTTGTGGGTCCACATGAGCCCGCAACTCCTCCTCTGTGATTCTCCAGCCTGAGGAGACACAATGGAAGTAAATCAATTAATCAAGACTCAGTGCTGCGGCACCTATTACTCTTCAGTCTCCTACGTGAAATTTTGATAGGGCCTGTTCTACATGATGACACAGATAAATCAAAGACAGGCTGTGGCAAAATGTGACAGTCGCTCAATCATTCCAGCTAAACAAAGAAAAAAGTATGTGTATTATTTACGCTTGATAAATGGCTGGAGGTGTGGGTCGACATCTGTGCTCTGTTGCGTGACGTGGAAATCGCAGGAGAACTTGTCAGGGAACTCCCGACACGCCTCAATGATAGAGCTCTGGGGAACACAAAAGGTGTGTTGTAATACATTTGAAATAGTCGTTCCTTATGTAATTAAAACATCTGCCAACAAATTCCTCACATACATGTGGATACTGTTGTACACCAAGTAGAAACATCACGCCAGGACATACCTTGAAGAGCAGTTCTTGGGAGTTCTTGGCGCTGTAACAGAGGTGTGCAGAGCCGATGTTGTAGTCCCGACCACCAGAGGCTTGGTTGAGATGCAGCAGATCTTTCGTATGCAGCAGAATAGAGTAGAGAGGATTGATCCCTACACCACCCGCCACCAACAGCAAATCCACGGAGGGGTCAGAGGGTGATGGGTCAAAGAAGAAGTCTCCACCGACACGCATGGCCACACTGGAGCCTACTGTACACTGGGAGGGAGGAAGGGAGGAACGGCAGTCAGAACAGGCATAGAAACAGAAGGAGCTGGCAACAGATACTTCTCTTTGCTAAGCAGCTGAGATATCCCTTTTCTAAGACATGAAAAATAATTCTATAAAAAACACAATATCACTTTAAGCCTCAGGAGACAATAAAAATACACTTTTAGATCAGAATTCATACACACAACAAACCAACGTTATGGTACGGGTGAAAGCAATTTCACAAGTTGCAAATGTCTTTTGAAATCAAAAGGAGCACTAAATACGCCTTCATCTGCTTTTGCACACATGAGCGCACGTCCACACAATAACGCATGCACTCTTAATCTCCTACGCCGGTCCCTACACTATTCCTTGAGCACAATATCAAACAAAAGGATCATCAAATGATCCCAAAGCTGAGAGCTCCGAGTCTCAGAACACTCACATGCCGCAAACACCACTTCCTCTTACTTATTTACACACGGCCTAGTAGCTCAAAGCTATTTATTAAGGCGCATCATCAAACACAGAAGCTGCAAACAAATATGCAGAGAAAGGCAAGCTGGAGGGAAACATTGTTCATATTCAAACAACCACTCACACGAGTGGATTTAAAAAGAAAAAAAGATACTTGAATAGCTGGTTCCAGGCAGATAAGTCCAATGTTATTTATTACATTTTTGCACAAAATTCGGTAGAGATTTTTATGACTACATTTTTGACCCTTTATTACCTCCGGCAAGCAAAGCGTCATTAATTGGACCTGAGTATCCATTGCCGCGGCTCAACTTTTAGCTTTTAGTGCCTCGCACCCCACACCCCGCTCGAGCCCAATATTCGGATATTCATCATTAATTGGACCCGAATATCCGGAGCACAGAAATTGCTATTCAGACCAGCCCTAATGGGTGGACATGAGCTGCTTGGCGGAGGTCTGCGCTCTTCGAGTGCTTTTCTAGTTTACTGTGCGTAGACCTGCAGAAAACAAATGTGTGTTTTTTTTTAACAATATCCTGCTCTGCACAGTTGCATCAATAACCGCAGTTTCTCTTACGTTTTTAGCTCAACTCCAGTACTAAACATTGTCAACTTACTGACTTACCCTTGACAGCAAATACACATAATTGAAACACATCAGGGGCTGTATGGGTAACAAAAAAGGAAATTATGAAAAGGATAGGGATCATTTAAGTAGTTAATTCAGTGTTGAGATGGAGTGTACCGTAACTTTTTATGTAAAACATTAGGAGTCACAGCTGCTGCAGGGCTGCACACAGTCACACGAATCAAAGGGATTTTATCTATCATCTGACTTGCCAGATTATGTCAGCGTGATAATTTCCAAATTCTGTAACATCTTAGCCACGTCTCAACACGCTGATCGTTTTTGCTTCAGTTGTTCTCTTTCTGCATCACTTTTCTCTCACCTTTTTTAATCTCTCACACACATACACACACACACACTAGCTATTGCTCTTTATCATCTACATAGCTGTATTGTGACTTGGTGAAGTGTATTTTTCCAGAACATTAATACTCCTAAGCAGCAAACTCTCCTCTCAAAGCAACATTTTCCTGTCAGATTGTATATAGTATAGTAGGGGTGAACAATTAGTATGTGTTTCTTCCAAACACATTACACGTAACTGCTGAAAACGTGAAAAAACTATGAACTATAAAGCACGGAATTGTGGAGTAACACTGTTAAAACTGTCTTTCATCATTGTTCTCCTCAGGATATTTTGGGTGGGTCAGAAATCATGGCTGGATGACTCCTAACACTATAAAGATGTAAAAACTAGGGTGCATTAGCAACAGTGGTTCTCCCACTTATTACTACACCTACTACAAGCTATAGTTTCCCAGCAAGCTGCAAATGAATAATTTCTGGATGGCAGAATTTGCAGAACAGCTCGAACTCTTTATTTAAATATCCTAAGAAAGATGAGATAAATAAGAAGTGGATTGATTTAATAAGAGCCACATGGATGAAGAGTAAAGGAACACTACCAACATCCAGCTCATTTTTATACCATTTTATAAACTTTATTCAGAGACAACCAGGATTTACAGATAATACACTACTGGTAAATGGGACTGAACAGACTATCCCAATCCCCGGTCAGCCAGTGAGTAAAAGTTACCGTGTGCCCTTAGCTTATTACAGTAGGTAACTTAAAATATTCCATATCTACGGTATGTGTTAGTGATTTCACACCTAACCTGTTTGGCTCAGTTAAAGCGAACTCAGGTCCATTTGCACATTAGTACAGTTCATTTGGGTTGCTGTGGAAGCTACTTGGAGATTTTTTTTAATAATTTAAATTTGGCTGGGTGGTGAATAACCGTTTTCTGTAGTGTGACAAACTCAGAAAACTTTTTTCCCCCACTACTTTAGGTGGAATTGCCATTTGAAACGATGCAATTAGCAAACTACAAAGGCTGCAATTTGGGATATACGTTACCTAATGCATCCAACTCAGGTATTAAGTGGCCGTCTAAATAGTTTTACAAATCCATGCCATCTACCTTGTAAGACAGTTACACTTTTGATGGTATCCAGTGTGGTAATACTCCATCACATGGTTCAAATCTATTACGCAGTGAATATTGGGGAAAGAAAGGATCTCAAATCAAAGTACAAAAAAAACCACCATTCAGTATTTTCCCCAAATCATTCAGCCCTGTTGTGTATCATGATGTCATTGGAGTGACTACCCCACTCACCATAGTGTGGACCCAGTGTGCTGGTGGGTGGTTGGTGTATTTGACGGCCAATTCAATGACCCCCTCTCGCTGCAGCAAACCAGGGCTGGAGCACATGGAGAATCCTCCCACCTTCTCCACACCAGGAATGAAGAAATCCACCCTGCACACAACCAGAAAACGCAATTGTCACATGATGTTTAATTAATTTGTTGATTAATTAATTAGACAAGGAGACATTTAAAGTTGAGCCATGTGTGGACTAATGAGTAGGTAGTACATTGTTGGCAAGTACTCATTTTGTCAGAGCCACAACCACAGATTTCACATGTGCATCGTGTTATTCACGCTAGAAGTGTAGCAGGAAATAGAGTAGCTTACCATTCTTAAAACTACACAATAGTTTATTCAACAGTAAAAACATGCTGAACTGAGGGTCAAAGTGTGAATTAAGTTACGGTGTTGCTCTTTGACCTCAGTGAGGCGGGAAGCCTGTTCCAGAAACTAAGGAGAACAAAACTAAACCAGATGGAAAGGTGCCTGCTAGTTAGTTTATTCAAAGTGTAGCATCCAATTCTTACACCCAACATGTTTGTATCTGTCAATCAACAGGCAGAATTGAATAGCCGCAGAAGAAAATAGCAATGCTTAACAGTTGGGCTAATGTTCCACCAACACAACGACCCACTGTTACACAAGAGAAAGACACCGACACCACAACCCTCACAGGCATTATAAATATGGATCTGCAGTGAAAACGCACACATATGTTCCAATCCACCTCCTCCTCATCTTCCTCCTCTCCCACCTGGAGACGAACAACTAAGCAGTTATTTTTCTTAAAAACACTGAAACTCAAAGATTTCCATCCATTTCCATTCATTATCAGTCGCTGCAGGGCAACTGGCTGCCAGTTTTATTTCTCACCACCGCCCACCTACAGTATGGGCTCATGTACATGCTGCATGTGCAACACTAATTAACTCTGGCAACACGGACCGGCAAACCAAAACTCCTCATCGAAGAAGTACTTAGTTGCTTATGATTATAAGAGCCACTTAAAGTTTGCCTCCCAGTGTTATGCATTAGTTAAAAAAAACAGTCAAGGCTGCCAAAACCTTAGCATTCCAAGTACATTGAGAAGTCCACTTGGTTTATTCTTGTTTAACACAAGGCTCTAAATGATCACTTGGCCTTTCTTTAGCTGATATGACAGTATTAAATCAACTAATGTGGAACTGTGAGTCAAATTTACTGTCAAAGTTTTAGAAGAAACCAAAGCTTCAAGCGAAGGACAGATGAATCTGACACAATCCTGCCACCATGTGGTGACGACAGGTTCTGCAGGCGTTCTGAGAGAACTGACAAATGCCGGTTAAATTTCTACACTGCTTTTAAGATGAGAGAGGCTAAGCACAACTTTTTACAGTTACTACTAATAATAATAACCTTTAAAGAACAAGAGTTTACAAAGAGCTATGACATAAGCAGAATACTAATAAGGCAAAATTTCAACAGGAATTCAGACAGTAAGGCCAAACAAAGCAAGGCACAAATTAAGATAAAGATAAAACTAAAATACAAACCACACAATATCAATTAAAAAAAACAACAACATAGCAATACAAATTTTAAGGAGCAATAAATAGAAGACATCACATAAAAGCAAGTCTATATAACTAGGTTCTAAAAAGTGATTTAAGAGAAGTCACTGAATCTGCAATCCTTATCTCCTCAAGTCGCTCATTTTAAAGCTGAAGGGCCCTGATGGCAAAAACACGGCCAAATTTAGATTTAAGCCTTGATTTTGGAACTTCCAGAAGAGCCCCACCTGAGGGTGCGAGACGGCTCATGTGAAGTCAACATTTCAGCTATGTAGCCTGGGGCCTGAGCCAGACTAAAAGGGATGATTAAACTCTTAAGATCAAATCTAAAACAAACAAGGAGACAATTAAATTACTGTTATTACAGCTCAAAATTAGGAATACATCAACCCTATCAGCTGCTGAAATTGTGATACTAAAGCAGATATAGTTTTAATTGTGAGTGTGTCCAGCATTGCTACTTCACTTATTTCTAACTTACTCAGGAAGACAACATGCGTCTGTGTATTCATAGGGAACTTTGTTATACTATAGCAATATAAATGATTTGCTGCAATTGAAGGCCAAATTTCTGTGGTTGGCAACCAACTGCCAGGCTGCAGTCCTCAGATTTATACATTATGCAGCAACATTATTGACTTTTATGGTCAGTGGTGGGTATAAATTTGATGGAACTGCATTATCAGCCTTTGTGTGATTTCAAAATATATGGTGTGTTTGCCAGTGTTCTTTAAACTGACAGAAATGTTTAAACAGTGGGTGAAAGGTTAACATGCGTCTACTCACCACTGTCCTGCTTTGAAGATGAAATCTGGATGGACGGCTATTCTCAGCCGTTTTACTGTGTCTGACTCATTTATGATTCCACATACTTGAGCTGGATACAGAGTCTGTATGAGAAAGCCAGTAAAGCACACAACACACAGAGGTGAGTTTAGGAGAGGGTTAATAATCTCAGGACAGACAGCTACATTTGGTGATAAAGAGGCAGAGTTAAAAGACAGAGTCAAGGTGAACTTATTCAGCTACACAACATTAACCTACATTTTGTCTGTTGTTGCTTGCTGTCCTCTCTAGATGGTCCATTTGTCTTTTGGAGGACATATTTCTTCTGAAAAAAAGAGACAGTTTGGTCACTTGCCTTGTATGTCAACCATTCTCCTATGCAGTGAGTGAAAAGCAACACAGCAGCCTTAGTTGACAAGAAAATTCTAAAAAAGGCGAGTGGAGTTTGCCCTCATTGTCAACAAGGAACAATAAACTTAAAGGGCCAGTTCACGCAAATTGACAACATTTTCTAAGTGATCCTTGTCTCGTCCAGGTTTTGTGGGTTTAAATTTTAATGTACGGGCTCCAAAACGTCTGCAGCTGCTCAATAAAAATTGAGATGAAAGCAATTACATTTGTGCTAAAACATTGGGGGTGATCATAAAAGTTGCAGCAGATGATACATCAGATCAATAAATACAACCTGAACGATCTCTGTGTCATCTGACAAAAGTAATGAAATCGACTTTAGTAAGGTAAGAGAAGAAACTTTATTGATCCCTCAATGGGGAAATTCTCACGATGCACCAACTAGATAAAAATGAAGCATAATAAACAACAAGACAAAAGATACAAAAGTAGAATAAAGATAAAAAATAAAGCTAATACTGGATTATGTACACCTTTCACATTTACAGATATGGCACGATGGATGATTGTACCCAAACTGGAGAGCACCCTGAGTGTGTACACAAAGATTTAATGAGAAAACCAGTGTTACATAATGTTATTGCACTTCAAGAGAGCTCTGTATAGCTCTATTAAGAGAATAGTGATAAATTATGATCCATTGAGGTAAAACACACTTCAAACCTGGGAAGCAGATCCAATTGGACAACCAACAGGTGTTTCCCCAGATAATGTCAAATATAATTCCCAAGCTGTCAGTCTCTGTACTGTCTCAGAAGTCAGAGGACAGGACAGAAGACCACAATGATCTGAAACGGTACAATCCAGACGAAACCCACCTTATGGAAGAGCTGTGGCCCAGTAGCCGGCAGCAGAGCAGACCGGTGGCCGGACTGGACAGGCTGAAGCTCCGGGCAGCGGCGGACAAGAAACTGGGGACGCTCATCGCTACCTTGGTTCCTGTCAGAACAGAGAGGAGCACATCTGGAGTTAGCTGACACAGCTATCTCACAGCTGTTATCACATACTGACAGTGAATGCCTCCACCTTTTCTCTTCGACTGGTACAGCTGTAGTTTCAGCAGCAGAGCCCCTCAACACTGCGGTTTAGCTCTAACACCACCCCTCTGGAATAATCTAGTGTAGTATTCATGTCAGGTAAATGCCTCCCACCTACATCACAAAACCTCCCCCAGTATTACTGATAATACCAGCTGCTATGCGCCGTAGTGTCTCTTAATGGACGAGGATGAATAAAGTAAATTCAGACTGACCCTAAACCGTCAGATGCCAACCAAAAAGCGGCGCTGTGTATAATTACTATTATTTTAAACGGAGTCTGGAGTGACCTCCTCCGTCACGCGGCTAACCGGGAGGTTAGCATTCTAGCTAAAGCTGCTAGCTTGTAAATGCCGGTCCGTTGTTTTTGTTCAACACAGACACAACAATAGTTATTTTTCTTACCGAGATAAAAACGACACTATTTCTCTTCAGAGGCTCTTCATATTTTACTCCAGTACCTCCGGGATAACCTTGGTCATGATATGATTACATGACACTACTGATGTCTTCTTCTTCGTCGAATATTTACTGCAAATAGTGACAGCTTCTTCTTCGGCGCCTTTTATTCAGTTCGTTGTAACAGCGCCCTCTTCCTGACGACTGGTGTCCAGCACTCAAATCAGACTAGACTCCTTTAATTTCCAATTTCAAATAAGCTCATTAAATACCCCAAACAAAAATAATAATCCATCAGATGTTATCAGATGTCATATTGTTATGTTATATTTATTTTATATAAAGATTTGAGATAATTTAAAACTGGGTTCTCCTTAGAATAAAATACACAAATTCATCAGTCATCAAGTATTTGCTATTGTAAATGTTTATCGTTTGTCAGGACTTAACGATTAACAATATATATAACAATCGTTTGCCAAAGTTCCTAGCTTCATGTTATAGTTATAAAAAGAGTACAAGTCATGTACTTAAGTAATGCTAAGCTACTGCATGATTCATGACTCATGATGATTTAATGCATGAATTAAAGCAGGATGTATTAGTAATAATTCATATTGCTCATCATTAACAAATGATCAAGTCACTATAATAATTATAATAATAATCTTTATTTATAGAACACTTTTATAGAGCAATCCAAGTACAAAGTGCTTCACAAGGCAGCAAAATGAAACAGAAAAGTCACGAACTTAGTCAAACATCAGAATTTAGTAGCCAGATAAAAACACAGCATGGTGAATAAAAACCAACACAATGTCAGAAAAGGTAAAAAAAAGAATAATATTGAAAGAAATGAACGACAGTCAGAAGAAAATTCAAATAAAATCATAAGATCAAAGCTCATTAAAATGTTTTAAGAAGGGACTTAATTAAGATCACTGACTCAGCTGACCTGATTTCCTCGGGCAGAATGTTTCAGAACCTCAGATTTAGTTTTCAGCCGGGCCCCTGACACAGACAAGAGAGCTCTGCCTAAGGATCTCAACGTGCATACCAGTGCATTGGGTACTATAATGTCTTAAATATAGTTAGGAGAGAGGCCATTAAGGGCCTTAAAAGTAATCTATCGTAAAATTTATTATAAAACAAGGAGTCAGTGCAAAGACAATGAAACACGAGTGACGTGACCTTGTCTCTTGGTTCTGGTTAAAGTCTGCCAGCTGAGTTCTGTACAGTCTGAATTCAATCACTAGCTACACTATATGGGATTAGTTCACATCTAATAGATCGTATGTATATTAATTCATATGTGTCCAAATGGGCTGGATTTCAGTTGCATAAAACTTTATTTCGGACCTATGTATCTGCTCAGCATCTCTAAAAGTGGAACAGCACCTGCTATTGTAAAAATATGAAGCAATTAAAAAAAAAAAATCTAACAGGTCATCAGATGCAAACATGAACACAGTTACATAAATAAACTTTCATTGAAATCCAGCTAACTGATTCCATATCAAGTCGTGTATGAAGTGATGATTTATTAAGTGTGAACGAATAACATAAAATCAGAGTAATCTAATAATTTGTTAATGGTGAGCAACAGGAATCATTATACATCCTGCAGCAGTTCACACATTAGTCACGCATTAGTCAGTTCAGCATTACTTAAGTATAGGATTTGTAGCCGTTTTATGAAGTGTCACATCTGTGAGGCTCCAGAATCTGTCTGTGTCTGCATCATGTTGGCTGATCTTTGTTTATATCGGCTGATATCTTGTGAAAAAAATTGCACAATCTCTGAAAGTAATAACATTCAAAATGCATTATTATTTGATTAGCCGTGTTGCTTTAAAGAAAATCCTCTTTGAAATACAGCTGCAAACGGTGGTTTGTCTGTAGATGCAAATTTTAACTTTTACTGATGCACTTCATATATTCATATTTCTGCAGGTTTTTTGCAAACTCATGGCTTCCAACAAACACACACAGTTAGGCACATTGATGTTGGGTAGTTGTGCATGTTCAAACCAGTAGGTGGCAGAAATAGGAAGAAATTTATAAATGACTATCATACTTTAGAAAAAGATTTCTATTAACATTACTGTATAAATCTAGGAGACACTTTATTTATGTTGTAAAAACTTTCAACTTGTGGAGAGCACAGTCACTTCCGTAGTGTTTGATTTGATAAAAGTGATTTTACCACCTAATTTCTATATGTGTTTATTATTTCACTTAGATTGATTGTTAAGTTGATAGGTTTAAAATGGGTAATTTTATCAAATTACTACTTTGCTTCAAATAATTAATCAAAGCACTAACAGTAGTCTGCAGTTCTCCTCATAAGCATCTTTCTGCTCATTATTTCAGTGCTACTGTCTGAGGTTTTCTGTTTTGGTTCACTCAACACTATCATCAAAGTCGTTTTCAGACAGAGCAGACTGTGAACTACCAGCAGACACTACACACCAGACAGACCAAGTTACCGACTAACTCGGCTGGTTTACATTGTTATGGGCCTGGACATACCTGTAGCTTTTTTCCCAGTGTGTACTCTGTGCCTGCTTAAGATTTACAGTGTGAAGCTCTTTATGAGTGAATCCATGTTTGTCTCTGTTGGAGGGTTCAGGGTCTCCAACACTCAAACAGCTTTTGTTATGTTACTTTTTTAAAAATCTATATGTTTAGGCTTACTCTGTGGACTTAGTTTTACCTACTGCCTTTTTGTTTGTTTCATCCGAATGAGTCAGTATTTTTTGAGGAGATAATGTTTCATTTAATAAATATTAACCATCATCTTGAAATTAAATGTGTGTGTCTTGATGATATGCTTTCATCTGGCCTCTGGTTCTCTGAAATGCCTTGTACTGCAACACTTTACAGCTGATATGCCCCCATTTTTAAAAACATTAAAATAAACATGTATAAAAGTCACCTACATAGTAGCTCTGGTGCTTCTGGGCCACTGGCAGCAGGCACCAGCAACAAATGCAATCCATTCATTTCAATAATGATTATCTCCCTGAAATGTGCATAACAGGTGATCAAGAGATAACTACTGGCTCCATCTTGTGGTGAAATAACAGTGAGCAAATTTGCAGCTTCTTCAGGATGCTACTTGGTTGAAAACTTAAAACTCTGTAAACTTGCAGCCAGGATCTCCTAATATAGTCCACTGACAGGGTTTATAATGATGCACTGACATGTTTTTTTGTGCTCTTTTTCACCATTGCTTTAATATTTTTGGGTGTGGAATGAAGTATGTGTAGACAGTTAAACTTTACACTCACTAGCTGTGACCAAATTGCCACATAAAAAGTTCATGCAACTGTGTGTAAAACCTGCAATCAGGAAGCATTCTGCAGAAAATTTAGGAGTGTCAGTTTTGGAAACATGACAGTGATTTTATGCACTGAAGTGATGCGGGGCCTAACAAGAAGGCCTGAGTGTCGACATAAATGACTGTCCCTCTACCGTCACCAAACCACCAAACTTGGTGAAGCAACTGAAGCTTTTGTTTTCAGCATCTTTGAGTTACATTTTGTCATTTCAGTTGTGTAATAGAACAAAATACACAGTATCAATTATATGTGGAGAAACGTTTAATCACATGTTGAAACTGCAAGAGCATTGCTGGCCAAGTTTTCAAATTTTGCAAGTTAAATTTGTTTTCTAAGGCTCATCAAAATGATCACTTGATGCAGGTGTTCATGGTTGTGTTTCCTCACTTTTGCCATTGCCAGCCAAATTAAAAAACAATGATGGCAATTCTCCAAGGCAGAAGCTCTATGACAGGCTAGTTTAGGTTTAGGACTTTTTATTTCATCTTTGAATTTGGATAAGACTATTCTAAGGTTGGGCATGTGGTTGAAGGTCAGGAGTTTTGTAAACAATGGAAGGTCCTCGTTACTAAAATCTGTCTGCGTACATTGCTGGGTGCTTGCGTGTTCTTTTGTTTGAACATCTATTATAAGAATAGCACTTAAGAGAAACACTTTAATACAAAACAAATGGCCATTAACTGTTGGATTCCTTTCTGCATTCCTGAAGGTTTTTGTCTTTAGCGTCTGCAGCACTAATCACAGGCGAAGCTCAGGTGAGTTTCTTGCTGTTTTAACTCACAGTTTCAAAGCACTGTAAAAAAAAACAGCCCAACAATGCAATCCTAATATTGAACACAATGCAATACGTCAAAGCTCCTTCTACTCAAAAGGACAGAATTCTGCCTTCTTCACCCAAATGCTGTGGAAGAGACAACAGTTTTACTTGCTTCATAATTAGAATCTGACCCATATAATCTCCAGTGGCGACCCAGAGCATATCTGTGAGGTAACCAGTGTTTAAACGGCCCATAAAAGTGCCCAAGAAGGCCACGAAACACCCTGTGTGTTTGTGTTGTTACTATCCTTAGATACAGTAGCCGCTCACTTCCTCCGCTGGGCTTGTTCTTTTCCTAGCTGACTCTACCAGTCTGACTGGCTGCCTTCCTGCCGTCTTTCCCATGGTTAGCACACCTCGGTTCAACCTGTTGTTCAATGCTACACAATGACAAACAGAGATTTTCAGGTTTATCACTTCACAATGGCTTCCTGGACTCGTACGCACATGCGTGATGCAAGCGCATCGGCGTCATCACATGCAAAAGCATGAGCGTAGTTTGAAGTGTGTGCATCTGACTCAACATAAATGTTTACGCACGCCTGAATGAGTCGGTGTGTTCAATGTTTCCCAGTGTGTCTTGACCTATGGCCTTGCAAATAGTCGCTACATCTAGACATCTATAAGCTACATATGCATCACACTCAGGTTGTGTTTTTTTAATTTTAGACTTGAAACTTACTATTAATTGCATGCTAGTATTAATAATATAACAACTGAACAATTACCAATTCTACAGTTATAGTTTTACCTCATGTATCTGCAATAAATAAATAAACCTATTAAAAATGTGTTTTCATATTTGACAGAAATGCATGTTATTTATCTGTATTTCAGAAAACCTAGACTGCTTTTTAACAAGTAAACTCTCTGTCCCTCTGCATGACTGGTGTTCCCTCATACCTGTGTGTGTGTGTGTGTGTGTGTGTGTGTGTGTGTGTGTGTGTGTGTGTGGTTGTCAAGGAGAAAAAACCTTGATTCATGTAGTTTATAATGGCACAAAGTCAAACACTTCCCGGACAGAAACAGAGACAGAAACGCACAGGGAATACCTTATGCAATACCTGCCATTGTTTCAATATCTCTCCACAGCATCACTTAGTTTTCTACACACATTCTCCACATGCTTTTCTGTTTCAATGGACAACTACTCTCTCTTTTCTTTTAAGTTTTTCCCTGCAGAAATCAGCTCAGTGACAGATATGTTCTAGGGGTGAAGAGGCTAATGTTTGTAGTGCAGATCTTTATCAAAAAAGAGCACGCATGGCTGTTTTCTTTATCAGGTGGTGGCTGCAGTTAATGATCAACTTTCAGTGAGACTACCTGCGGTGTTATGGAGAGGAAAGCAGATTAGGAGATATGGGACAGAGAGCTGGAGAGGCCGAGAAAAACCGAGAGGTGATATAACACAATAACATCCGGTGATTGTGATGGTATTTAGACGAGAAGAAGTGATACCCATGTGAGTGAGGAGGAAAGCGGGATTGAAACAGTGTTCGAAATAGGTCAAAATGACAAATATGGAAAAGATAAAATGCTTATAGGTAGTAAAATTTCAGAATTATGATTTTTTTTTGACAGACTAAACAAATAAAACAGTGAATTTCAGCCCTAAAATGTTAATCTGTAGCATCATCTCCAGTGTGTATGCATGTGTTTACATAGGTGAGAATGTGTGAGCATTTGAGTGTCAGTTGTATCAATGCTTACCTGTCCATGTGCACAGGAATAATAAACACAATGACAGGCAGGAGAGAGAAGAAATACCTCCGCAGAGTTTCGACTGGCATGGGAGATGGGAGGAGAGGGAGTCCCCCAGGTATGCAGGCCACCTGCTGAAGGAGAGAGAGAGAGAGAAATGGCATTCCCGGTGTCACAGCAACAACTTTCACCTGTTACTTTGGAGGAGGGAGACAAAAGGTATTCTCTGATTCCTCCCTCCTCTCTCTCTTTCTGTGTGGGTCTTTCCTGTTGGCACCAACCCACACAGAAACCACTTCACCAGGGATTCCAAAGTCAGAGAAACTCATTTTATGTGCATAACGTCATGTCTAAGAGATGCTATTTCTTGATTAGCAAGGATCCAACAACACTTGAAATGACTGAAAAGAGTTTCCAAATAAAAATTTATTCCACTTGGGATGAATGTTAAGTCTATAACCTTAAGCATACATTAAAGTAGGATCTGAAAACTGAGAGGATACTGTTAAACTTTTTGCTCTACTTCTTTGGACATACACTATATTGCCAAAAGTATTGGGACACCCCTCCAAATAATTGAATTATTCCATGGCCATAGGTGTATAAAATCAAGCACCTAGGCATGCAGACTGCTTCTACAAACATTTGTGAAAGAATGGGTCGCTCTCAGGAGCTCAGTGAATTCAAGCATGGTACCGTGATAGGTTGCCACCTGTGCAATAAGTCTATTTGTTAAATTTCCTTGATACTAAATATTCCACGGTGTTCGTGGTATTATAACAAAGTGGAAGCAATTGGGAACAACAGCAACTCAGCCACGAAGTGGTAGGCCACATAAAATCACAGAGAGGGGTCAGCGGATGATGAGGCGCACAGTGCGCAGAAATTGCCAACTTTCTGCAGAGTCAATAGCTACAGACCTCCAGACTTGGTGTGGCCTTCAGATTAGCTCAAGAACAGTGCATAGAGAGCTTCATGGAATGGGTTTCCATGGCCGAGCAGCTGCATCCAAGCCTTACATCACCAAGTGCAATGCAAAGAGTCGGACGCAGTGGTGTAAAGCACGCCGCCACTGGACTCTAGAGCAGTGGAGACGTGTTCCCTGGAGTGACCAACCACACTTCTCTGTCTGGCAATCCGATGGACGAGTCTGGGTTTGGCTGCTGACAGGAGAACGGTACTTGCCTGACTGCATTGTGCCAAGGGTAAAGTTTGGTGGCAGGGGGATTATGGTGTGGGGTTGTTTTTTAGGGGTTGGGCTTGGCCCCTTAGTTCCAGTGAAAGGAACTCTTCATGCTTCAGCATACCAAGACATTTTGGACAATATCATGCTCCCAACTTTGTGGGAACAGTTTGGGGATGGCCCCTTCCTGTTCCAACATGACTGCGCACCAATGCACAAAGCAAGGTCAATAAAGACATGGATGAGCCAGTTTGGTGTGGAGGAACTTGACTGGCCTGCACAGAGTCCTGACCTCAACCTGATAGAACACCTTTGGGATGAATTAGAGGCTAGGTCTAGTTGTCCAACATCAGTGCCTGACCTCACAAATGCGTTTCTGGAAGAATGGTCAAAACTTCCCATAAACACACTCCTAAACCTTGTGGAAAGCCTTCCCAGAAGAGTTTAGGCTGTTATAGCTGCAAAGGGTGGGCCAAGTCCATATTAAACCATACAGATTAAGAACGGGATGTCATTAAAGTTCATGTGCATGTAAAGGCAGGCGTTCCAATACTTTTGGCAGTATGTTGCACAGATGTGCTGTATGTGGTAAAAATCTGATTGTAATTTAAATAATGTTTATACGAGGTTGTAAAATGATTAGAGTCTAATTAGTCCATATTATCAGGATATTGTTGGCACTTCACAGATATATCGGTATTGGCGTATATGTTGTCCGATATATGACAATATGAAAACTTTCTTTTACAGTACATAATGCAGAAAAAGATGCTCAGGGTAATTTGGAAATCTCTGTCTGCAGCACATGTAGTGGAGTACACAGACACATCACAGCAGATTGTGGTGCAGAGTCAAGCTCAAGGTCAAGTCAAGGTCTTTATGGTAAGTTGCTAGCTAGTTTGTGGAATATATGCAGGAAAGTTAATAAACATTGACTGTATTATTTTTCCTTTCCAATGTAACACTATAATTTATATAAACATTATCTGTCGCTATGATGATATCAGAATTTCTTATTCTCTAAAATTGGACCTGAAAATCCAGTATCAGTGACAAGTTCTAGAAATTATGTACATTAATGATTGTCACACTGACAAGGGTAGTTGACAATGCTTTATAGATTAATTATAGGGGATTAACAAGACCATCTTGCACATCTACTGTTGTTTAAAAAAAACTTGAGCTATTGTTTGCCATCCTCTGGCTTGACACACACTTGGTCTTTCTAGCTCTTTATTTGATCAGGCAAACCCCTCCAATGGTTCGTTTGATCACATATCTTTTGGATCAGAGCTGCAGGTCATCTGGAGGGCCAAAATACAATTGGTGAAACAAGTACATGGATCTTTAACTTGGGTAAAGTAATCACACAACAGTGTAAAAATACTCTGTTATATATATATTTTTTTTAAAATCATGTAGCATTTAAAAACTGCATATCAGCACATACAAACAACGTCAACTACTGCAGAAACATGCTACATGTCACATTACTAAATACTGTATTACTGAACTGCATTAAGTAGAATTTTTACTTTTATATCTGGCCCAAGTTGAGCTAAGTATAATTTTCTAAAATATTATTGAGTAAAAGTATTAAGTACATGCATGCATAAGGCATACCTTGCCTGCTGACCTATGTAAGGTACAAGTGTCTCAGCTGTACTTGAGTAAATGTACTCAAATAATCACTGATTGAGAAGTTATTAGTAAATTACAGTAGATATAACAGCTTTTTTGAAAATGCAGAACTCATGAGCCTTTATTGCTGTAATGACTTCAGAATGCTGAGTTTCTAAAAGGAACCAAAGTATTTACTGTCAACATGCAGCAAAACTATGTACTGCTGAGTATTAATAGATTTTTCAGTTTTAACAGTAATCAGACAATGGTAAACCATAAAGATAAAATAAAACTTGTTAACAAATGTTCTGATTGTCTAGAGAGCCATTATTATCACATTTATTCACATCACATGAATAAATCATTGTGGCTTGGCCATGTGTCTTTCTGAAAGACAGCGACTCAGACAGAAAGTCATAAAAAAGACATGAACCCTGGAAGAAACCGACTCCAGAGCTGAAAGTACAGTAGGACCAGCAGAAGCATCCGGAAGGATCACATGAGACAAGAACTACAACAGATGAAACTGGCGCCAGGCCAAACTGCTTCCCTCACTTAATGTGAACCTACAGCAGCAACAATTGCACGTTTACTGCAGTCATGTCATCTCAGGAGACACCTGACTGCTTCCTGTCGCATCTGACCATTTCAGCACAAGGTCTCACTTAGAACCAGCTGGTCTATTTTCGTCGCTTGTTAATTCTATTAATTCTGGAAAAACGTCTCACTTCCCTGTTCCACTCCTTAGAATGAGAAGCTTAAACTGCTGGGCGTCCTAATCATAGAACATAATTTGGCTCTCTGGTCTGGGTTGGGTTCAACTGATACAAAGGACTCTTTTTTTTTTTTTTTTAATCTGTCACCGAAGACGCGCACGCTCCCACGGGGTATGTTGCCACGCAACCCCAAACCCCACCCACCACTGCAGTGGGTTCACCTGAGCGGCGCTCACGTGACGGACTCGGAGAGTTCATCCAATCAGGAGTGAGGACAGGTGCGTCGCGAGGAGAGTTTCGGAGGCGGAAACCTGCTGGTTCAGTGGAAGAAAGCCGCTCCTTATAAATGTGTCACTTCATTTGTGCTTTTCTCAAGAATTGCAGGGGGACGAGGGGAGATATTTGACAGGAGCGGCAGAGAAAAAAAAGAAATTAAAACGTTTTGGCGGAGGGAGATGTGAAGAGACAGGACACCAGGCCCGTGCGTAAAATGGATACTTGCGCGACCCTCTGAGGTATTGTTGTCACAGTTGATCACGGTGTTCACCACTGAGGAGGAAGACACTGAATGTTGAGTGCTGTGGATCTACAGTATCTCAGCACAATCCAGAGCCTGACATCTACACTTGGATCAGGGTCGTTTTAAGTGTCTGCACCTCCTTTTTTGTACAACTCAGGTAAGCGCTCCTGACAGCTTTTTTTTTTGCGTCTTGTTCACCTATGAATCACAGTCTGGGTTTGCCTTCAGTTCTCACGACTCATTAAACCAGTTTTACAGAAAAGCTAAACATGGTTACACTGGTTATTCATAGGATTAGTTGGTAAGACGTTGTCTCACCGGTGGGACATGAGAGGTGACATTAAATCTGGATCACCACAAATAAAAATACATTCAGATTTAAACAGGACAAATGATGTTCAAGCCATGAATAGGATTTGTTATGATAATGGTTGGTGAGGATGAAGATGTAGAGCAAGAGGATAATGGTGTTTCAGAATAATTGCTTTTGAAGGAGTATGAGCTTAGAGAGTTCTGGGCAACATAAATGGCCTCACAGAGGAAATGACACAAAATATTGGTAAAGAAAGAGAAGATTTAGTGATGGCATCCCATCTTTGTTACAGGTCCCTCCCTCCAGTTGAAGATGACAGAGAGGACCCCATGGTGGAGGGCATTCCTTGGGCCAAAGAAAAAGAGCGGAGGCCACAAGGACACAGGTTCAACCCAGAGCTTTGGCCCAGATTTTAACCCTTTTGAACAACGGGCAGACAAGCAAAAAGACCATATCGCCGCCGCTGCCTCCAAGCCCCCATCTCAAGAAGAGCCCAACAAGCACTCCAATCTCCTCAGCGATGACACCTTTGATGACTCCCAGATGGACTCAGTCTTCAACGAGCAGACGTGCCGCAGGAACATGAAGGTGTCCCGCTCAGGTCGATTCAAAGAGAAGAAGAGGGTGCGCAGCAGTCTCCCTATACAGGAGAAAGAGCCAGAGACTGTAGCGTCGGGGAAAGAGGACATCCGGTGGCAGCGAGGAGGAGAAAATGATCCAAGACTGCTTTACAGAGATGCTTGAAAAGAACAGATTTAAGTACATGAAGATGCTTCATTCTCATGAGGCACGCCAAGAAGTCTATAGTATGTTGGTGATGATGAAGACGACAAGCATTCACGTTTTAGCCCAGCACTGCAGGAATATGGTTTGGTGGTGCAAGAAATGTTTAAGATTTTGTTCATCTGTTGATGGACTTGTGCAAGTGGGCCACAGAAACAATGTAAAGCGACTTGAAAATTTGTTGAATTGGATACAATGAATTGTATTTGTTCTGTGATGGGTATTGAACTGTTTTGCCAACAATATTCCACAATCGGAACTCAAAAGAAGTGATGCAGTAATGATGCAGTGAGCACTTATGAGCCCAGCATAGTTAATGTAACCAAAGTATCCCTGTTTCAGTGATTGGACAGCTCATTACATGACAAACAACCCTTAAAAATATCCATGAATGCCATTTTTAGTACTCAAAATATGTGATATGCTTCAGGACAAATATTGCCTATGAGATGTTTACATTGTTTCTGTAACTATATTAATATATGTTTAATAATGAAGGATGAGTATAATGCTCCTTTTACAGTGCTTTTACAAAAACGTTGATTCTAAAGGGTTAGAAGGATGTTTATGAAGGTGTAAATGATTTTTATATTATATGCGTGAACAAAAATGAATGTTTGTGAGCAGCTTTCGGACAGATGCACAACACTTGCCAGCGAAATGCATAAAACATGTCAATGAAGGATGAGATCTAGTCTACCTTTTTTATACATCGTAGGTCCTTAGCAGAGCTGCTGCCACTAAAATAAGAAGTTTGTTGTACTATCCAACCAAATGAGATGTGGGGAAGTTGTGAAGGAAGTAACTGCTTTTTAGGACTGCTATATTTTTGAAACACCTGTGAACACTTACATGAAGGCAAAATATGAGGAATAAATCTGATATCTGCTGCAGCTGGTTGTATGAATGTGTGTCTGGGTCAATCACTGCCGACAGAAAGGTTTTAAACTGGACAGCGAAAGGAAAGTTATAACTTTGTTATGAACTTGTCTTGAAACAGCCACTTGTTGCACATTTTAAAAAAAAGAAAGAAATAACTCAAAAAAATCACACAAAAACTGTAGAAATGTGAATTTCAAAGTAACATTTCGGGTAAAAGTGAAAATGATTCATCATATCACTATTTTGGGCAGCTGTGTGGCACCTCTTAATCCTAACGTGTGATCATCACAGTCTACAAAAAGGCCATTACAATGAATTAATGTCAATTAGTGTTTATATATAGAAACTGTAGCTGTCAAGCCCAGGCCTTATACTGTGAGTTAAAGGTAGGAGCACGCCCAGTTACATGTGTCACTGCATTCCTTTGTCACTGTTAAAGTTGGAGGTGTGTGTGTGTGTTTACCTGCACTTTACATGAGTGTGTGAAAGGCTCATTACTAATGCAGCCTAATAAATCACATCAGGATCTTCAGATTTGATGCACAATCTCAGTGTGGATCTTTAATGAAAGCACAAAAGGTAAATAAAGGTGCAGACAAATGATTAAAGACGACTTGTAATGGCATCATTCCAACACAAGGGGGCGGAAATTTGCTGCAATCATATAGTCAGGTTAATTATAAAAAGCAGCTAATTAAATTTGGCGCACGTCTCCAGGCTATCTCTCAGTTCCCACGAATGCACAATGCGTATTTAGCTCCACAGGTGTAATTAAACGTGAAGGACAGTTTGTCTGCACCTTCAAAACGAACTGAAATGATGACACCCATCTGGTAGTCCTACCTCTCTCTCTCTCCATTGGCCCCGTGTAGACTGTTGGGGCGGTGAGGTGTGGTTTGGCACTGTGCGCCTCCAGCAGTGCGCTCACACGGTGGGGGAACAAAGTGCAAGAGGCGCTGTGCTGTTCACTTCCAAACTTGAATGTATGTCTTCTGTCTTTCCCGACGTGGACAGAGAAATGAAGTAAAATGAAAAGTTTCTGGAACTTTTTCCACATGTTTACAGGCGCTCCACAAGCTGTCTACAAGCCAAACGTCCGCGGAGTGTGACCTGGTTTGACTAAAAATAACTTGGAGACTTTCCTACTGTCCCGCTATGAAGAGCGCCCTGTGAGGGCTCCATCTCACTGAGGCTTTCTCTGCAAACAGGTGGATTTCTGACTTTTTCTGAAGGTAAGACCGCTTCTTAACCATTACGCAATTGAATGTGCCAAGTGGATGTTTTTATTCCTACAGAACTGTGTGGTGAAATGCGTACAAGTCATGCTGTTTACAGCAGATGAGCTGCGTTTGACTCTTGTTTTCTTGTCTTTCTGATATCATGAGGTGCAGTTTTGTCCTTTCACTCTACTTTAAATAACAGAATAATACAGTTAGGCTGCTTAGTTCCTGGATTTTACTTGTAAATTCATCTCACAAGTGCACATTTAAGAGCAAAGAAAAACAAGTGGACACATTTACAAGTCAAAATATGCACAAGCTTAACTTTTTTTTTATTGTTTGGTGTTTGCCACCTCACTAAGATATGTGTAAATAATAATCATGATCACAAACTCAACCGTAATTTCCTTCTAAATGTTTCCCACTGTCACAAATTAGGATAAGGATGACAAAATATGGAAATGAGCAGTATGCCAAATAACGATTTGCATGCCTTTTTGCAAAGAAAGTGTGCGTGTCCTTTCTTTGGGCTGTAGCAGCTGCCAATTCCAGCTGCTTGCTGGTGTCACATCATGTCTTCTTTACCTTAGAAAGAGCACAGGTCAAAGCAGAACAACAACTGGTGTGAGAGGTGCACATCCACACACCTGTTCTGCAAGAGCTCAGCTCCCCAGTGTCCAGCGTCGCCCCTTTAAAGATCTGAACTGACAGTGTCACACAGGCTGTTTGCTTGACACAGATATGAATATAGAAATAGTAACAGTCTGCCAGCTGCAAATAGGAGAAGCACAAAGAGCACAAGAGAGACTCATAGAGATTCAACAAGAACAGGTTCTGTTCTGTGTTTTATTAAATTGCTAAGGAGGAACGTGTGCGAATTCCGCAGAGAACTGAATGTGCACAAACCTCAGGCTGTTTTCAGGCCTTCACTCATGGAAGACAACACGTCAAGAATCCGCAATGCCAAGATGGTGGGTGGAGGTCTCAGTGACTGTCTCTGTGGCTGTGGGGTTGTTTATCAGCAGAGCTGCTATCAACATGTGGAGATTGAGACGAGTTGACATAATCACCAGGCACGAGCTGTCCCTGGAAAGTTGTTCTGGTGGATCTTTAGTGGAGCTTTGATTGCCAAACCAGTTGCTCTTGAAGACATCCTGTACATACTTACAGGTTCAGTACAGTCAGGGAAAAAAGCGAACAATGTGTGAGCACGCTGTACTGTTTTCCTGTGGACCTTCCTTAATGTGTTTTCCATTCAGTCACTGCAGTGAAGGCCGTCTGTCAGTGAGTGACCAAAGGGTAGGGGTCCATTACTTTTCACACAACACTTGCCATTGTTCCAGTCCCAAGTCCTGCTACAGAGCATTGTGGGAAGAAGAAGAGTAGCAGGGGTGGGGTTTGGGGGGGCCTGTGTCAGATTTCTCTGGAGAGGATGGAGGGCTTGCTGTTTCCTGTTTTGTGCCGTGTGATGGTGAAAGCTCTTCCTGTTCAGGGAGGAGGGCAGGAGGTCATCGAGTGTGGACCTTTTACACAGTAGCGGCTTTTGACAAGGACGGGAAAAAAAACTTAGAAGCTGGTCTGTGGCGGCATGAATCGGGTGGCAACTTTGCTCTGAGTAGTATCGTTTGCATTGTCTTCTGCAGGTATCCGAGGCTCAGGCATGCCTGTCCCCCCTCCTCCCCCTCCGCCTCCACCAGCTGCCCCTCCACCACCTCCGCCCAGTGCTATACTGCCACAGGTGAGTGTTATTCTCTCCGTCCGTCTCCAACTCTCTCTCTCTCACTCATGCAATTGTAAACACTCACTCGTGTCCTTCTTGCTGACCATCAACCAAACACCTGGAGGTTATTTGCATTATTGATTGAGCTACTACACACACAGACTCACACAGAATAGGACAGAGAGCAGACTCTCAGTAGCAGCAGAGTGTTATGTTTCCACAGCGGGCTCACTGTGTCCTCATGTTAAATGAGTCGCTGCAGCCGGCAAACAAGGCCAGACTGGACAGACATGGCTCAGTAGATTCTGGATACAGCAGTGATCTGAAGTCGTGCTGCTTCCCAATGTAGAGAATGTGAGATAAACAATAACCTGTCTGTGAAATTATCCTCTCCCCTTTGCTTAATGCTTACAGGTCTTATTTATTTGTATCCGAGCTGAGATGAAGTCGTAAATCTCTTTTTCATAAAACCTACAATCTTGAAAAAATTACTGAGTCAGGCTGCACACTAAGAGTTCAGTTCATTAGTGATTAATCACTAATGAACTTTTTATATTAACTAAAAAGCCTGAAATGTTATCTGCTAATTCGTAAAGTTAAAATGTTTTTTGAAAGTAGTATTTTGCTTGATGAATAAATTAATCAAATAATAAGAATGAAAGTAGTTGGTGATTAGATCTGATTTTTTTTGTCCTTAGTGTATTTTTTATTGTGGTGTGGGGCACTACTGAGATGTAATACATATGCTATACGGTGGAAAACACTTTATAAAGTTATAAAAAAGTTGTTTTCTCCATGTGACAGTGTCCGTTGGAGCCTCCTAAGCTCCAGTCTGGTGGAGGAGGAGGAGGTGGAAGGAATGCCCTGTTGGCCGACATCCAGAAAGGAGCCAAGCTCAAGAAAGTCACACAGGTCAACGACCGCAGTGCCCCTGCTGTCGATAGTAAGTCCAGCAGCGTTACCATCCTCTAAAACACACATACAGACACACTCGGTCTGTGCTCACTAGATATAAAAGGATTTCTGTCATACTGCTCGTATCATCGACTCAGCCGTAGTGGAATGGGGGCTCAGTAGTGTGTATTTTGAAATGTGCTAGATTGGTGCATTATGGTAGAGAAAAAAAAAGTGGAAAGTGAGGGACGAGGGAGGAGAGATGACTTAGATGGGAGGATGTTGTGTTTCGTTGGGCTGCATTTGAACACATACACACATACAGGCCAGGGCACAGTCCAGGAAGGAATGCCCTGTAGCAGATAATGAAGCAGGCACACCAGGAAGCTACTATATACAGTACAGTGGAAACACAGTAGACAAGACACAAAGTATGTCCTTACTATAGCTTTACTAAAAAATGCTTGTCAGTTTACTTTTTATATATTTGCAACAAATATTTATAGATGTTATTATATCATACAGTCTGTGTTATAGATTTTCTAATGTTTTATGGACAGTCTGTGGGCAATTTGTGTTTCACACGGGTGCAAGACGAGCTTCTCTTCTAAAATCTTAGGTGCAAAATACCTTTATCTTAAGATTAAAATGTAATATTAAGGTTGTGAAATTTTACTCAGAAATATTCTCTTTACTCTTTTGTTTTTATGGCGAATTGCTGCAGAAACCCTCACAAACTAGACAAACACACAACTTCCAGTGGAAATAGAGCAAAAAGACAAAGAGGGTCAGTTTGCTACAAGCTACAGCTGTAGATGTTGGTCCCTGTGTATCATTTAACATTTTAGCAAAGTGGTTAGTCAGTGAGTCGGTGAAATATCTCGGCTTACACGTGGCCAGTAAATAGCAGTTAACAGTAACGATGTCGGTTACATTAAGGAGGCAGGTTCTCTTTTGTGGAAAGCAGTGTAGTTTGTCCTCGGGGAGATTAGATAATTGGGGTGGTACAAACGTTACTCATGTTCCTGCCTGAACTACTACTGCTGTTCAAAGAAAGTGCATCACTGAGGAATTTTACATGACTAACCGTTTTTGTGAAGGTGTGTTACATTAATGACATAGCATCACAAATAGAAATAAACATGACATATTTAATAAGATTATTAGCTAGGGTGAAGTTAACTAATATTTGACTGGTGCTCTCCAAATATTCCAAAAGGAGAATCTGCAGCTTTTATGCAATAGTTAACATTTAAGTCCGAAAGGTTATCAGATACCACCCGGATGTTTCAGTTGATCATTTTAAATGGAAAACAAAATGAAAAGTAAAAAAAAAGTACCAGCTGGTGCAATCTTACATCATCATCTACATGTGTTGATCTTATCTGGTGCTATCTGTAAGAAATATTTTCATATAGTTAGGTTATTAGGACAAAAATTACAAATAATTTTAAGGGTTGCGCTTTCTGTGAACACAAGTGAAAAGCTGTGGCTTCATTATGTTGTTTATTTCATTATCATGAAACTAATGAGAGACAATTTTCTGAATGAATGAATAAATTAATTAACACATAATGAACTTGTATGATTTTGACATTTAAATGTGCCACTGATGTCCCTGATGTTGATGATTAAATTACTTGTAATTTAATAACGTGTGGTATTCCCCAGAACCCAAGGCTAACACTGGAGATGTATCCGGAAATGCCTCTCAGGTCTCATCAGGTGGGACGGCACCTGTGGGACCCTCTTTGAGTGGGCTTTTTGCTGGAGGGTTCCCCACTCTGAGGCCCATAGGACAAAGAGACTTAGCGGGCAAGACTCCAGGTTGGTGCAGAATGTCATGTCCTTAGTAGATCTATGTATTTATAGAAGTAATATGTAATCATTGTCACCATCAGAGTGACTTCTCCTGTGTGTCTGTGTGTGTTCCAGTGTCTCGATCGAGCTCTTCGGCCTCCATGAAGCCTCTCTGGAATCCTCCCACATCAGCTGACTCCAGCAGCCCTCCAGAGCCTCACAGGACAGCAGAGGTCCAGAGCTCCATCCACCGTCTGCTCGCCCCCTCGTCCTCCGCTCCTCCGTCACCCTCTCACGGCAGCAGGCACCCGCCTCCTTTCCCTGCCTCGCCTCCACCTCCACCTCCGCCTGCCCCTACCTCCGCT
>OMNN01071320.1:0-22845 GCA_900302755.1 Chromis chromis
CTCAGAAAAGATTTGTTAGAACGGCCACATTTTCAAAACGATTAGATCCTTCTGCTCCCCTTTTCAAAAAACTCAATATAATGACAATTTTTCAGATCAACATATACCAAATATGTATTTTCATCTTTAAATATATGTATATTCCAAATTCCATTCCTAAACCTTTCAGTGACTACTTCCAAGTCAACTCACAATTGCATAAATACTATACTAGACAATTGACTAGACTTCACCCTCCTCAATATCGTACCACCCTTGGTCAATATTCCTTAAAATACAGAGGTGCAATAATCTGGAATGATCGTTTTAATAGTTCCATAGAGTTCTACTCTTTTGATACATACAAGAGCAGTTTACGGGCTGCTCTGATTGCACAGGTCAACTAGTAGTACACACACTCATACACAGACACATGTGCACACTCACACACACACACACACTCATTCTTATACGTTTGTTTTATTTTTTATTTTTTATTAATTATAATTTGTTCTATTTTTATGTCTTGTTTTTTCTATTTCATAGTTATTTATTTTAATATAAGTTGTGAAACTTAATATAGGTAGAGGCCCTATATAAGCCCTTTTGGGTTTCTTGCCTCTTCCTTGCACTCTTTTGTTGTTATTTCTTTGTCGTTTTCTTCTGTTTTATCGTTGTGCAAAATAAAAAATCCAAATCCAATCCAAATCCAAAGGTAAAGGCTGCTCACATCAAATATTGATCTGATTTAGGTTTTTCTGTTTACTGCCCTTTGGACAGAGTCAATTTACAAAAAAACATTTCATGGAGTTAAAACGATAATGAAAACAATTTCACAGGGCATTACTGTATGTTGTAAGTTAAACAGTAGGTTGGGATTAGCTCTACAACTGACTCACCTTAATACCTTTTTTTTTTTTTTTTTAAATCACACTGACCATTTATTTACTACAACAAATTAAAGTAACGACATCTCTAAAAACACAAGCAGCACTGACAAATACTTAAATGAGAATTCTTAATATATAATAGAGCAACTATAGCTTCCTTTTTTTGCTCCACTTATTGTTGTGTGTTTACATATCCCAGTTTGACTCACTCATTAGCTAGTTGATGCCCTGAAATCCCTAGTGCAGCTATCAACCTTCTTCTAAAACATACCAACAATCACCAGCGTTAAAGACGGGAAGCAGAAAAAAAACGTGGAAAACAATGCACACGCTGTACAAAGGCGTGACAGCAACAATTAAAGTTAAGTAACACACTGTAACATTCACGCTTTCCTGCTTTTATCCTCTATAACGGCCTCCCATGTGAATACTGTAGCTTTGTCCACAGTGCTCACTATAGTATCACACAGTAATGGTGACACAGGCACAGACAAGAGCACAATTCAGCTGGGTTTGTACACAATAATTGTTGCAGATTGAGTGTACATTCCCACAGGGAGTTTCTGCAAATAGCATAAGGTCCCAGGCAAAGGCAGCAACCAGAAGGTCAAAGTTACATGGGACACACCCAAGCCAACTGCAAGACAGTCCAAGTGCAGGCTCTGTTGACAGATGTCACTCTAGCAACACATTCTGTCTGTCACCTTAGAAGCCAATCACTTTCCAACACAGTTGCACGCCACGGTCAAAGTCTTACTCCTGTTTCAAACCTACTATTTTTAACCTCTAGATTTCTAAATCATACAGAGAAGGGGAATACATTATAATAAGTCACAAGAGGGGGCACTTATGACTGGAGAGCAAACTGACAGCTTCCGCTGTGTGGGAATAACCTTAGAAATAACAATAAAAAGTCTAATACATGGCAGGACACAGCATGTAGTAGAGCCATTTAATATACAGACCCACTAACTGTGTTGCGCTGTTTTCAAGAATGCTTGTCTGAGACTGTTGGTAGAGAGGAAAATTTGAGGTATGTTGACTGTTACATAAACTCAGATGTTTTTGTAATTTAGGTTAGCCGTATTCCATATTGCAGAATGCCAGTAAGCCAAGTGTTTTCAATGACTTACACCTGAAATGCAACATGTACACTGTGGGTTTCAAGTCAATGCCTGGGGAAATTAGATGTTAACTGTCCAGAATCCCTTGACGGGAGTCACCAACTTAACAATCAAGACGTCAAGATTTCAGCACCAGTTTAGTGTAATACAAAACCAAAAACACAATTTAAAATAAAATCTAACCTGAGTTTATTTGCCTGGCTACAAAAATAAAATCACTATATGAGGAGAGTGGAAAAGTCTAACACAAGGATGTGAAGTAGACAGCCTTTGTTGTTTTAAAAGGCAAAAAATGGCAGCTGTTGCTATTATTACCATCTGAAGCCAGATACTCCCCTAGTCAGCCATGAGGCTCCTCCTGTGGCATTGCATTACATCCTTCAAAGCTGCAGAACCATTTCAGCCGGCTTGAGCTGCTAAGTAATTGCTCACAGTTGAACTTTTGACCCTGGACAACTCAAAATTCAATTGAAAAGAAAATAAACAATAGACACCTGTCCACAGTGAATAAATGGTACTGAATGACAAAACAAAAGTGACGAAATAACGGTAAGGTGAGAGGACAAACAGGTTATGACAGTCACATTACGTGGTGGGGGAGGACAAGAAACACTACAGCTAATCTTGCCACCCTGTTGTTTCCTCTACTGGGGGAAAACAAATTTAAACTCTAATCTGCAGTCAAAGGTTATGTTTCCAATTAAATGTAAATTTAAAATACATTTCAAAAACGGGAACAATACATTACATGATGTGCATCAATGTATTTTCACAAACTGCAGATGTTAGACAAGGTGAAGTTACATTGTGAGTGATGTTAATGATTTATTAATAACAGAAAACAGCTATACATGATCAATGCCCATCCCAAAAAGATCTTTCCATAAGTATTAGTCAAAGATGAGAGCCAACTGGACCCCAAACCAGGCCTGGGTGCACTATACATAACCCCCTTCTACAAGTTAATCAGGAGCTGTAGAGACAATTTGTGGCCATGTTGCTTGACTTCACAGCTCAAAGCGAAACTGTGTTGCTGTGATCAGTGCAGCTTAGACTGAGCATGTGAGCTACAAATGTTCGCCATCCTACAGCATATCAAAACAGACACATTAAGCATTCACACTTAGTCTAAGGCCAGATGATCATGAAAGCGGTTTGAGTGATAACATTCTGTTATCATGCATCATGCATTCAGTTAAGTAGGTCTGCTTTCTGTACAAAACACCAACATAAAAAGCAACAAATTGCAAGACCTAATTAACTGAAAACCAAATGTTAGCTACATTTATTAGGTAAACAGCATTATTCTACTTGAGCACAGAGTCAAACATAAACATTAGCCCAATTAGCCTTTCAAAACACACAATTTAACTCTGATGACTGATTACACAATGCCTCCTAATAAGTCTTGGTGATACTGGTGAAAGTAAAACTCACAACTTGTCATACTCAAAAGTGAGATAGCAATTCTTCCATGATTCTTTGGGACACATTTTTTGTATAGAATAAGCACAAGCAATATGATTATTAGCAAGTGGTAAAGGACACACTACTTATTGCTTGTACTGACTGACAGACAGAATAACAGAAACTTACCAAACCTGCAGCCTGTTGTACCCCAAATTACAGAGGCCTACTCCTGGATTGAAGAAGACTGCTTTCAATATGTTTGATCCGTCATTAGCAAATCATTTTACACCCTTAACTTCAGTTAATAAAGCCCTGCTTTAGTCGTGTGTGATCCTCAAGGATCCCCAGTCAGTAGGTTCAGACTGTTAATGATAAAGTTTTGTTTTTGTTTAAATGTCAGGCTTGTGTATGATTCCAAGGTTTAGCTTTATCACAAATAAAGCGGTGGCTGCAAAATTATACATTTGTCTCTTCTGCAAATGGTAGAAAATGAAAAACAGCAGTAGGGAGGCTTTGTGTAGCATATGTTTGACAAAGAATGAACAATTTGTTTTGTGGTGGTGATCAGAGCAATATCTTTGTCAAACTTAAGCAATACATCACAGTCTTTTTAAGTCTTTGACCTGTGAATGTTCAGCAACAGGGGTTTTCCACTTATGTTTTCCTAGACGTTTTGTGAATCTTCGAGTAGTTATAACTCGACATGTACCGCTTTTTCTGTCTCCTTTCCCCCAGTTTGAAATTCACTTTGGCTAATCATGATTTTATTTTTTCGCTCAATGGGAGCTAGAACATTTCTACTTATCTATGAAAAAATTGCAATGAGGTCTTCTTGGCTTCTGCTTAGTTCAGATGATGAAGGCAAATGCAGACTGTGAAAGTGGAAACAAAACACCATCCTTAGTCCCACTCCACTTTCTGTTGTTGCCAACCCTGAAGCATTAGGCAGGGGTTGCCGTCTAGATCGCAGCCACACAACCTTACTGCATACTGTGGTGCTTTGCCTCTGTCTCGTGAACTTGATCTTCTACGCTCATTAGATAAAAAGGCCCTCTATTTTCTAAAGCATGTGACTTAATGGTATTTCGACTGTGAACTTATGACTATCACGTAGGAGTCTTCTCCTTGTTAGACTAGCTCACATTCACAGCCAATATACTACATAGTTAGCTATTATGCTGAACAGATAATGAAATATGAAATACTGGTGTAGCAGTACACAAAAGTCTAGATTTTTCAAAAATGAAAACATATAGATAGGTAGGTAGACAACATTGTTCATATGGTTTTCCATCAGTAACAACAGGGAAATTGTTAAACTGTTTCACTTAGATGATGGAAACCGCCACAAAAGCACAGAAATGCAAAGTATGCTTGCATGAACAAATCCCAAGTGTGCTCCCTCCCTGGCTCATAACAGCCTAATACATCCCTTGATAACTGAGCCCCGTCACCCTGAGTCGCTGTCCCTTTGGCGACTGTGCTGGCCTCCCGAGGCATGCTAGTCCCCCATGCCTAACGTCACCCCCGCCCATACCCGTAGACCTCCCTCGTAAATACATTTTTCATCTAAATCACCCAGTCCTATTCATAATTAACTGGAATTAACCAGTAAAGTTTGCAGTGCAATGTCGGGTTTAGAACTACACAAAACTACCTATCTTTCCAACCCTGATAACACAGTTTAGCTGATGGACAATAAGTGGTGCAAAACCATGCTCTTCTTTCTGTAAGTACCACACACACACAGACAACAACATAGACATAAATAGACTGTTTTAGTGACTGTTTGGATCGCACAGTGTGTAGCAAACCAAGTAAGTCTCATCCAAACTGAAGGGTTGTATACTGTTACAGCCCTACAGTGAATGCCGTTTTAAAAACAGGCAGTAGTACCAGCTACTCTTCTTCATAATATCATTACATTACACTTAGCACAGAGTATGAGCATTTGTGTTTCCAAAATGATTATTTTTACCTTTACTTAATCATGAGATCTCATAAATGAAAGGATAAGATATGCCTGAAAATTATGTTGACTAAATTTATTTTCCAGGTAAATGTGTAAATACAGAATTTAACAAGTAAACATACTCATCTGCCATGGGGAGATTGTTCTCATTTTCTCTCATTTTGTATTCATACTACCAGTCTATAACATCTTCCAAACATGCTTTAACAGCTGTCACCAAGTTGCACACTCTGAAATACTACCCACACAAACAAGCATTTATATCGATCAGCAAAGCATTGATCATAGCACCTCACAAAACTGTTACACTCATTAGGCCAGACATGAACACGGTAGCAGAATGAGTTGTTTTACCTCACCAGTTTTTGGACAAAGCACATCTAAAATGTTATTAAAACCCTGGGTTTTGGCCAAATCACAGGCTGCATATAGGTAATTATGTACTGTGAGCTGGAAAAGATGTTTACTTCTCTAGATAACACCCATTGCTTTTGTGACTCAAGTTACATCACGGCATCTTCTTGTCATGGTGGTCTCACCATGAACTCTGAATCATATTGTTCTGTTTGTTGCCTCATGTCTGTAGGCACACCTCGAGATGGCATCCGTTGGAAGCCAGTCCACCCTGCCGACAACCACCATTACCCACTAATACCAATTACTGGGGGGTAAAACACTGTTTACACAATTATTTACTGGCCAGTCATTACTGGCATCATTACCACCCACAATGTGACACATGTTCAGCAGACAGGATTATCTATGCAAAGGGGAACTCACACAAACATAGCAGGTTAGTGCTGCACTGTACTTATAGTGTTGGTTTAAAAGCTTCTCAATATTCACCAATAGTGACTGGTGGTAGCTTAACTGTCATGGATATTTTAATCAACTTGACAAATAGGTTAAAGTGGTTAAATTCAAGATAAACATTTCTGGCTTTAATTAACTTGGACAAAATCTGGATACCCTCTGTTGAACTATTTGTATTGGGTCCATGTGCATTAAGTCCTGCAGGTAATCAATAAAATACATATACAAGACATGCCACCAGGAAAAAAACATTAGGTGTATAAGCTACAATGTGAGTATTGAATTTCCCTTTCCAGTTTTACCATTTCACAGAATAGTTTGAGGGAATCAGGAACTCCGTGATGGTTCCTGCCACATTAGTAACAAACAACTGCTAAACAATCTCGCCTACCATAACAAAGTGGACTTTAATTTGGTTGGTGGTCATATCCAAACCCTCACAGAGAGGAACTCAGTCATAAAACCTGGACTTCCCCTTCCACACAAAACCACCACTGTGAGAATTCAGTTTTTTTTTCCTGGTGTAATTAAGGTTAACGTTATGCTAAAATGTTTTGCTAACTTAGAATAACCAAGTCACCTACGAAACCAGCAGGTGAAGACTCAACAGTGAAGTCATCCGGTCCATTTTGGGCACAGACTGTATATTTAGAAAGTGTTAGGATAATAAGCTGCTACCGTCAACAAAGATAATGATCTACCGTTAGGCAAAATGTGAAAGATAAATTAACGGCTCTCTGTGACAGCACTGAAATGGCAAAGCACATGAGTGTTCGGTGCTCTCACGTTAATAATTTCCACCAACGTCACTCATAATAATAAAAATAACTCACCTTTATTAAATTAACGCCCCAAAGTGCTGACAGTACGAAGCTAATGCTGAAACGGCTGACAGCTCGCTTGCTAAGTTTGTCGCTAAGTTGTGACTTTGTATTACGTCACATTAAAACTATCATTTCAAACGTTAAGCTAAACACATATGACGACCGACAGCCTTCACTTACCTTCACATAGAGTCACTATAAGTATATTCCAGGGCTTCTCTGAACATGTTATGGACTTATAAATCCATACCATGCACAGTTCGCCTGCATTGCTGCCATCTTGTCCTAGACGACAGGAAGGGAGAGCTCGCTCTCGGTAACGCCACCATCTCCCACATTTTAAACATTAAATAACTCTTGCATATGAGCATCCAGGAACACCACACCGAGCCCAGGTTGTAGCTACACTGTTCAAATTCGTCTCCTTCCCCTTTGGGCGATGTTGCCCATCTCTGAAAGGGTGTCCGTTACCCTGTCTAGACGTGCGGTTCCGCGGCCCTTCCTGCCTCTAACATGTCCCTTTTCTCTAGCAACTGGAAGCAAATGTTTGTGAACTGACGGCATTGGCCAGACCAGAGCAATCGATCAGAGAGCAGCTACTTTCACAAAGATTTGAGGATTCTGAAGTATGTGGAATGACGTGCACAGGCTTGATTCAATAAAAAAGGGGAGATTGTTAACATGATTACATTTTTAAAAACATTTTAAAATAGAGAAGGATATACCACATTACTCATGCAAAATACACTTAAGCAAAAGTTATCATACTGGTATTTCTCTCCTCATGAGTTTATTTGCATATTTAACATTGAGGTAATCAAAAAATAAAAGAAAGTAACATTAATATTGTGATACTTACTGATTACTGACTACATTTTAAAGAGGTAATTAGTAAATGTATTGCATATTCTTTTAAAAAAAACTCCCAACACTGACTAGAAAATACAGCACAACACAATAGCTACAATATAATACAAATTGGAGTAAAATGTTAAATTGTGTGTATTTAAAAGCATGACATGGATAAAAATGGACATTGTGACCTGAAGGGTTATGATGTTGCTCACATCTGACTAGAACACATTAAAGGTTTGAGTTGTTTTTGTCAAGTATTTGCTATCTATTCCTCTGCAATTTGCTGTGGGGACGTGCTGATAAAATAATCACAGTCTCCAGATAGTCTTCTTAGTTCTTAGAATATTATTGTATTAGTACATTGAGCTGAGAAGGCTTTATAGGTGATAACAATGAATGGTAAGATGATAAGCAAATTGCATATTTTGCTTTAAAGGCATACTTGTAATTGTTTCACTTTTTCAAATGCTAATATGCTCAAAGGAGTACACAAATCTGTACAATATCAGTTTCTGAAATGTCCTTCAACCAATATTCTTTTCAGTTCCTTTATTCTTTAGCAAAGTGCAAGCAGCAGAGACTTCTTAATGAAGTAAGTGGGGGTGGACAAGCTAAAGTCCACTGCTCAGACAGTCAGGAGGCACCCAGCTGACAAGAAAGCTGCTCATAAGCCTGTGGTGTCTGAGAGGACCAGCTGTAATCTCCTCCACCAAAAGGCATTTGTCTTTGTCAGGCTTCATCTGTCCCCACCCCAGTTACAGACAACAAATACCAGACCTGCGGAGCAGGTGTTAACACCTCTTGCCTAACCTGGTTTATCATAAGTAAACACAGCTGGGATGGCAGTAGGGGAATTAGAATAACTCACACATATAGCCCCACTATAACTTCCTTCAGAGCCTAATGAAAAACACAGTTGAGAGTGTCAATATTTGTCCCTCTTGATCTCATCCCAGGATATATAATTGACAAAGAAAACGTAATCAATAATGTTTTACACTGTAGTATATTTCAGCTCCATGAAAAAAAATGTGGGCATGTTTTTTCCTAATTTAAATAATAACTTTAGATTTTAATTTCCCTCCACAAAGGTTGAGTCCACTAGGACTCCCTACAATACCTGGTGTAAGGACTTATATTGTAAGCTCACACATATCATAAATACCTGAGTGATATAACAGTTTTGTATGTGATTTTTTAAAAAAAGGACACTTGTTTACTAGTGGATTGGGTAACTGCTCTATGATCTTCTGCTTTGGTCTGGTCTGATTGCTGGCCAGAAGCGCGCGCTCTCGGTGGCTATCATTTGTCTCCCCCTGTTGGCCAACAAGGCGACCAGCATTGTGCAGAACAAAACGAGCTATTGTTGTCTGTTGACAGATATTTTATGATTTTGGTAAACAATGACAAAATCATGCATAGTTTTAAACAATGTGAGTTAAGGTTCATACTATAAGCCTTAAAAATAGGAGTTAAGACAATAAAATAGCGTCTGTATTTGTCAAATAGCCAGTGAAGCCGCCTATAGGCCAAAATTATAAAATTGGTTTGCAGTTGTATATGAATCACCGGAATGCACGTGCTTGGCATGCATTAGCGCATACTCACTACAGTGATATATATTTTACTAAAGTTTTTAAAGTGTGCATTTATTTTTTTGTACAGTGAGCATTTTAGAAGAGGCAATAAATCAGATAAATATAATACACTGTATGGATAATGAAGATGAAGGCAGAGAAGTACTGTTCACAGGGTATGGAGGGAACACCTTATATAACCCCATGTCCCTACTGGCAACAAAAAAAAAAAAAAAACATGCACAGTGTGAGAATGCAGTGTATTATTTGTAACATATACAGTTTGCAAGGTGTATAGTGAGTTTGCATTTCAGTCTCTATGTGTTAGTAGTTCTGTTATCTGACAACCAAAACAGAAAAATATGTCAATTAGAACAGCTTTACTGTAAATTCAGCTGTATCAAAATGCAGTGTAAGCACAGAGGGCAGGAGAGATGCCAAGAGGTGTGTAGCAACCAGTAACGTAATACCTGCCAATAATGTAATAACATTTAGCCAATAATGTAATAAGTTATAACGTTAATAGCCTAGCATTAAAAAAACCTTTGAAAATGTAATAACTACAGCCGATAATGTAATGATACATAAATAGGACTGCATTTCTTGAAAATAAAATATATTTTGGCAGTTTTTGTGCAGTTTGCTCATCAAAAATAGGTCTAGTGGATGGCATAGTTCATCAAGGATATGTCCCATGTAGCTCTCACTTCCCTTAATTATGGTTCTAAAAGCCAATTTGAGAATTATTTGTTGTACAAAATCTTTATTTAGAATATTGCTTATTTGCTTCGATATGTAAATTCATAATTTCATGTCAGTGTCTCTGTATTTCATTAAAACTTTTTCAAACATTTCTCAAGGAACAACGATTCAGTCCTCACTTAAAACTGTATTTAAATAACTGGACTGGCACTATAATGGCAACTTAACTCCAATATACAACATAGAACATGAACACTCATTTACAAATATTATGTACGTTATTGGCTCAAAAACTTTATTACATTATCGGCAAGTTATTACGTTATTGGCTTTATTACATTTAAAATGGCCAAAACTATTACATTATTGGTTGCTACAAGGTATAATCAATGGCTTTAGGTTGCACTGAGGCACAGCAAGCAATATGCAAAACATATTAACCCACAGCCAGTTTGTTTTTATTGCTTTCAAATTTTCCACTGTGTATGAATGTCCCTCAGCATTTAAGCTTCCCCATAGTTCTGACTTGTTGGCATACATCAAACATAATGATAACATTTGCTACATTAGGTGCACAGTCCACTGGATCTTCAGTTCCTCAGATGCTGGGGGTGCATGAAGACTGTTGTGTTCACAGCAGCACATTTGGTGTGCTTGTGGGGGATACAATTCAGAGTTAGCAGAAACAGCTCTAGAAAGTAAATAAATCTTGCTGACAGTGAGGTAGCAACTCATTCTGAATTGAGGAATGGCAGAAATACATATTTCCATATCTTACAAGCTTTTATTTATACACCTCCACGTTTATAACATTTACCAAAAACAATAAAAATGTATTTTACTATACGAGGCATTTCATTTCTGTTTGTCAGAGGCCACGCTTCAGGGCCTTTTTGGTCAGATTTGTTTTGTGGAGTTTTATTTTGAAGGGTCGGCGCTGGATGTGTTTTTGTTGTTGCCGTTGGCGGAGCGGACTCGCAGCTTCACGCCATTTTAAGACATCGGCGAGCCGTTGAGCAACGAGTAGCTTTAGGGCAATGTGATCGACCCTTTTGAAGCTATGCCGAATACTTAGTGGTTTTAAAATACTGCCTTTACGATATTAGTTGTTTGTTAATCCGCTTGATTAAATATTTCTAACCCAGATTGCTCTTCCAGCCATGTCGACCGAGGGAGCAGCCGACCAGGTAGCTACATGCTGCAAGCTAGCTCTTGCTTAAGATAGCATGATGTAGCTTGTGTGTTAATATGCAAATTGTCAGAAAGTCGACATTGCTATAGTGTATTCGTTATGTAGTGACCTTTTATGCGTCCGTATGAGCTAGTATGGTACATTTCATCGTAGTTCGTACGGGTTTTAACACGAAGCTACAAGTTTAGCCTGTTGTACGCCATATTGACTGTGACTAGTTGTAGCTTTGTCGTTGCTTAACGGTAGTTGTTCAGCACGTTGAGCTAACTTTAAGATTACCTGCATGTTAACGTGTTATTAGCAACTACTGCTCCTTAGTCAGCTTTACCGAGTCTAGTTTCCACTGGGCTGGATGGTACTCATTGGCGCCAGCTAGAACGACCTAGCTAGCTAGTGGGAAAATGATGTTTTGTGTTTTTGACTTGATTTACCTATCAAATATCGGCGAGTCTTGTGTTCCTTATACTGCAGGGCCATAACCAATCATTCAGGGCCCGTTTATGAATACTTAATCCATCTATATGTCTATGTTAAGTGGTATGTTGGCCGTCTCCAGCAGTGGGCCTTAAGTGTGCAGCACAAGCCCATTCAGAGGTTTAACCATTTTGTCCTGTGCCTTTGTGTTGTCTTGCAGGCAGCGGCAGAGTACATCCCCGAGAAGGTGAAGAAGGCAGAGAAGAAGTTGGAAGAAAATCCATATGACCTTGACGCATGGAGCATTCTGATTCGAGAAGCACAGGTTTAGTGACACAGAGTTGTATTCCTGGGGGTTAAGGAAACTGGGACACTAAGGGTGGGGGTTATAGATTGTTAAAATACAAAGCACTACATCTTTTTTTTAATCCACCCACATGGTTGACATGACTGCTTCTTTATATGTTTAATAGTATTGAATGTAAAAACGTTCTCCTTCTTTAGAACCAACCCATAGATAAAGCGAGGAAGACATATGAGCGACTTGTCTCACAGTTCCCAAGTTCTGGCAGATTCTGGAAACTGTTCATTGAAGCTGAGGTTAATACTTTTTTCTTTTCTTTAGTGTGCATGGCTGGGTTTTTTTCTAACATGATCAACAATGTGATTTTCACACAACCAAAATGTCTCTTACTTCAATGAAGTTTAAAGTCACAATTCTTGTTTTGAATCGCTGAGCCTGGCTACATCAGTTGGAGTTATCAGCTCTAATTTGTATAGTTTAAATCACAACAGTCAAAGAGTAACAAAGACAATTTAACAGTTTAAACTTGCCTGAAAAATATATGAACAATACATTGAAAACAAATTAAGAATGATGTTCAACACTTTTAATTTGTCAGGCTCCAGCTGGATTTGTTAAGAATCGTGCCTTTAAACACAAACAAAGGGGAAATTAGCTCTAACCATTTCTTTTTCACAAAAATCTTCTTATGTTCCCAGGATTTAAAAAAAAAAAAAAAAAAAAACGTATTCTCTGCGCCGTATTTAAATGGGGTAAAGTGCATTTGTTGCATGTTTGGTCTGCAACAGTATTAAAACTGTTTTAATAGTATTGGAGTGCATTAGCCTTTTATTCACTTGTCGTGTCAATTTATTGCCTCCTGTGTCATTTCTTTTGGGTAATTTTATAAACAAATATTTTGATTGTGTGGCCCATTCTTTCCTTGAGACATTTCTCCCCACTCCTCCCGAATACCTGATGAGTGACCCATTTGCCTTGATGCCATCAACGTGCTTTTGCTCTTTTGCACTCAGTTATTGATATGATTAATTTTTACCTTGCACATAATCATATATTTGCTAACCTAGTGTAGTCCATTTTCTGATGCCCTACACCTCTGCTGATGACCACTGCAGCTAGTGTTAAACATAGTTTGCAAAAAGGTGCTTGCAAGAATCAGAAATTAGCTCCCAGTTCAAAGGCCAGTGTGTAGCTCCAGAAAATGATTAACTCAGTGCTGTGAATTGAATGCGGTTTTATGTTGAGGTTGTAGTGGTTGTGATTTGTCATGGGGTTTCTTCCCTGGGTGAAGCTACCCCCCCATACCTTTGCCCCTGGTCTGCACCCATTGAAATGGATAAGGAACACATTACTGCCTTTTCCAAATGGACTAGGATTTCCAGGGACAGTCTGTAGTTTCTTTTAACTGTGCCAGTAAAACATAAGTGTCAGATTCTACGCTACTACCATGTTGCGCCCTTTAACAGTATTGACATGCAACCATGACATTAAAAAAAGAGAATTATCTAATTATTTATGATGAGTTAGTTGTGCATCATACTATACAGCAGATAAGAGAGAGGAAGTTCAAACATCATACACTACTGGTGCCTCCTTTTTCCTGAAAGGCAGGAACATTGTTATAGGTCAGACATTAAATATTTGATAAAACTAGTATTAAAAGAAGTAGCATTTTGTTTAGATATTTATCTAATTAGATTTGTTGTATTTGAATTAGGATGAAGTTAAAGAAAACATTTAAACAGGTTAGGAAGTTACAAATCGTAAAGACGTTACGTGCCGTCTGTGGGTGGTGAACTTTAAGCAGTTTGGGGGACAGATGTGAGCAGATTGCTGTTAATGACTTGCCTATACGTAACATTTCTTGGCAAGATTACATCCAAAAATGCAAATAACTAATAGAGAATCAAGTTGTCATGTTTTACATGTCAAGTGATTACATAAGCTTAGTGTATTAAAATGAGAAGCAGTGAACAAACAGTCTTCTAATGATCTTTTTTTTTTTAAACGTGTAGCCAAAAATGTGAACCTGGAGTGAAATTCCTTGTGCACATAAGAATACTTTATCAATAAAACAGATTCTGAGCAAATTGTCATGTCCCTGAAAGTTTAAAAAGTCAAATGAAACCTTAATGTTATTTTTCACTTCCCTTCAGCCCTTTTTTTTTAGCTTCTTACTCAGCCGCCTTTCCCCACTAATCCCAAACAGGTAATGTCAAACCCCAACCTAAGATTAGTCTGGTATGTTTGCAGAGAGGTTTATAAATGACACTAGATATTCAGACTGGCATGTAGTAGTTTTTTTAGTCCTGCAGAAGATCTAAAAGCAGTCAGTAAAATTGTCAACATATTAATGCAATGCAAGGCATTTGATGGTAAAATAATTTAATAGCTGACCACTCATACTGTAATTCATAGTAAAACGACACCACCCCTCTGGTAAGTATGTGGATGAGGTCTCAGCTTCCCCCTTTTATCACAGCTACATCTAGTTTTGATTTAATGGATTTAGATTTACCTAAATTAGCACCCCTATAGTGTTACAGAACAAAAACTGATGGCAAATTTGATCCATATTTCAATTCTTTTAATTTTTCTCATATATTTTTTGGTTACATTAAAGAGCATTATATACCCTCATGCTAGTGTGTGACACTCCTGTTCTTTTATAGTTTTACAAAGACCTGATTTGCAAAGTTGCCCTCTTGGCAAATCACACTAATTCTTTTTCATTACTCACACTGTCTTAAGGCCCATTTGTAGGTTCCAGCTCAATCAGGTTTATTGTACACAGTGCAATAACTAAAATACCCAGTTGAGTATGACAATGTGCCTTTTAGTGAAGGATACCAGCACATGTGCAGACTGGAGACTATTGTTGATTCATAGCTGGCCCCATAGCAGGAGGATATAAGGTAAAGAAGTTACATGGAGTGAGTGAGAAGAGCATTTAGAGGCCACATTCTCCAGGCTGTTTGTCTTTTTCAGGATACATTTCCTCTCTTTTTTTTTAAAGTCCCTTTCATTGTTTTGGTGTTACTGTAAGGGCAGTGTCTCTTTGACAACAAAAAAATTAGTCTTGAGGGAGAAAATCGGGAGCGACTAGGAAACATGCATAATTCAGATCAGCTCAGAGTCTCATTAATTCTCTCATAGGATGGATTTTATTTCTTGTATTTGCAGTGTCAATGTTCCACCTTTATAACTTGTTTAAAAGGGAATCCAACAGTTCATTTCCTGTGTATTCACAGTGGAACTGCAAAATTACTGCACATCTTCATACTTAGCTGCAGTGTAGAACAATATCAGTAGCAGTCTGCACTGTGGATCACAGTATTCCATGTGAACAAACTTCAACATCATAATTTTAATACATAGGGATTATTTCCATTGAATTCTTAAGAAACTGCTTTGGCCAGAGGAATCTTTAGTGTAGTCATCTTTCACAAATAGTTATCTTCCTAATGGCAGTTCTGCTGTTTTAATGTTTCTCCCCATTACCTACTTCTTTCTACCTTTAGGTGTTTGTGTAATTAAGGATGTCATATTGTCTGACTTTATAATGTTCTTTGCTCATATCAAAGTAAATTGATAGTGTGCTTAAGGAAACATAGGTGTTTTGTATATACTTCTAAGGGAGTCATCTTCAATAGAACTTGAATTCAGGAGAAATGTGTACTTTATGAGGAGATTCTGTGACCTGGTACTAAAACCTCACCTTTAAAGCAGAAAAGAGAGATGTAGCATGTGCCACTGTAGGAGAAGCTTTCAGAAATTTCCATAACTATGTCAGAAGATTCATTCAAATGTAACCTCATTACAGAGTAACTCGTGCCCATTACTGAGCTGATCTGTTTTCAATGTAGTACATAAGATTTGCATCACACGTAGTGAAGGTTTTTGCAGACTCTGAAAAGCTAACACCGTAATTTGACCATATGTGCTACGTTACATTAGAAACTTGCATTTAGTACAATGCACAGTTTAGATTTTCTTTAAAGCATTATTAAATAAAATTTCACATTCCAACTTGTATCTTGTATTTCTGGGGCCTTATGTTTCTCTCTCATTTTTAGACTTTTGCTGTGACTTGTTTCTTAGTTTTTCTTTTTTTTTAACAGTAGGTAGTGAAGGTCACCTACCCTAAAGACACTCTAAACTGCAATGTCCCTTCTAGAGAAATGAATAGTTTTACACAGATGTAGTTTTAAAAACTGAATGGCATTGTTTTGCTCACTTTCTTTTTTTCTTTTTTTTGTGCAAAATTACCAGAGCAAACTTCTCTTTTGAATTTTTACATCATTTGTACACACTGATGTAGACAAAGATAGCAGCTGTTGTGTGTTTTGGTGCCTTAAAGCGATAGTGGACACTTGAGGTGAGGGAGGACAAGAGCTAGGTGAATAAAGAGACAGAGAGAGTATTTAGATTTTCCTCAGGACCCCCTGAAAAATGACAGGGACTGTGTGAATATCATCAGACATCAGCAAACCTCATTGTGTAAGCACTTTAATTTTAAAGCTGTAATGTTAGTACATTGTTAAGAAATTGACTTTTTCTCAGTAATTTTTTTCTCCTTGAGGCTCCAGCAAAAACATCTTATAGCAGTGCGCTGTGCTTTCTCAGTCCTTGGGGATATTTTCCTGCCATGTCAACTATTACTTTTTGTCACCACAAGGCTATTTTCTTTTTCTTTTTTTACCTCGTCCAACACAGTAATGAAATCACAGTGGTATAGAGTTGTTTTACCCACATAAGTCTGGAGTGCTAATACCACAGAAATACCAGCCGCACCTGTATGTACTAGAGGTTGCTGTGAGGCTGCTGCATATGAATATTATGAGATTCAGCACCGCAGCAGTGTTTACCAAGGGAGGACGCACACCTGGGGCTGTGAAAGGAAGAGACTTTTTTTTTTTTTTAATTCAAAGTCTGTATCCCTCAGATTTACATTCCCCTTTCTTAAGTATTTTTCTTTAAATTAATATTTATATTCTGCACTGTTTCTGTGATACAAGGTCATTGGTGTTTTCTTCTGGGTTATGTGGCGCAAATACAAAGAAAATAAACCCCTTTCTAAAAGTAATTTGTCATTCTTGTGTGAATTTCACTTTGTTGATCTTCAGGGTCCTGTGTGTGTGTGTGTGTGTGTGTGTGATTGAGTGAATACATTTGCATGAATGCATGTTTCCTGTAAGTCGAAGAGACTTGAAATAATGTTGCATTTACACTCTTATTTGCAGATCAAGGCTAAAAACTATGACAAGGTAGAAAAGGTAAGTGTCGGTTGCACTCATAAAAACAGATTGTGTGTTTTTTCTGAAATCTTCTAAATATTCTAGCTGTTAAATACTCAATATGTGTGATTTATGCCAGAATATACATGATACCCATCATAACATTTATTATGGTATCACAAGGCATCTGAAAATGAATGTGAAAGTTGTGTCATTGTGGTTCTAAGTGCACAATGTGCATGTGACAGAAAATGTTTCTGAGAATGAATTAAGGGAGGTTTGAGTTTAATCCCCTGCATACTGACTTTCAACCATAGCTACTATTTTATACTGTAGTGGTGTATGATAAGGCCGAAAAAATAATGTATTGTTTCATGTCTTCACTATATATACACACAACCATGAATTGAATTTGAATCCATTAGATGGCACTGCTAACCTCTGCACAGTTTTGGTCTCTGGGTTTCAACTCTTTTCAGAAATTCTGTATCTTAAATGTTTACTTCATTCAGATTTTGCCTGAATGTTAACTCAGAAATGTTGAAAGCGCTCACAGAAATTGTAGGCCACATCCTAGGGCTATTTTAATAAAGCAGAATAACTAAAGTGCATTGCACAACTATGGTGCATAAAAGCAGGAATCCCTGCCAAATATGACATAGGGACTTAAGTAAAACCTGCTCTTCTGTGTTTTCTTCAGTGCAGTTATAATTGGCTATGTGGCAAACAACACTAATGATCTGCATAACAGTTTAAACATGGATTCAATTAGTGAAATACTGAAGATATATTTAATGTGTGTTTTTGTCTCTCTCCCAGTTTTTTTTTTTTAAATCTAACATCCTCTTGCCCCTGTAGCTGTTTCAGAGATGCCTAATGAAAGTGTTGCACATCGACCTGTGGAAATGCTACCTCTCATATGTCCGAGAGACCAAAGGGAAGCTTCCCAGCTACAAGTAAGACAACATGCTGCATTGTGGGGTTAAGATCTTTATGTTGATATACTGCCTTCTGTAAAATACATACATTTATCTGTATCCTTCAGAGAGAAGATGGCCCAGGCATATGACTTTGCCCTGGATAAAATTGGCATGGAGATTATGTCTTATCAGGTACACAGATCTAAACATGTATTTGTACTGTTGTGTATGAGGTTCTGTTAACTGCTGTCACTTGAAAGCTATTCTTTCCTATTCTCAGATTTGGGTGGATTACATCAATTTCCTGAAAGGAGTGTAAGTGTTTTTCCTGTACTACTTTATGACCTCCTAAACTGCATAAGCATCTCCTAAATATTGACACTTTTTGTTGTGTTTTATTAGTGAGGCTGTGGGCTCGTATGCAGAGAACCAGCGAATCACTGCTGTACGGAGGGTTTACCAGAGAGGCTGCGTAAACCCCATGATCAATATTGAACAGCTCTGGAGAGATTATAGCAAGTATGAGGAGGTGAGTGACCCACCCAGGCTTCTAATGTTCTTGAGTTTGCTTAATAGTAGAATATAAGGCATTTTAGCTGTTTAAATGTGGGAGCACTGGCAAGCAATGGAATGTTAGGTTGATTTGTGTATTTCCTCAACAGGGAATCAATGTTCATTTGGCCAAAAAGATGATTGAGGATCGGAGTAGAGACTACATGAATGCCAGGAGAGTGGCTAAGGTGAGACCTTGAACAAAGTGTCACAAATATGCTCAGACCTGTTTTGAACCCTTGTGCCATTTACTGCATTTGTAAACTAATGCAGATTGTTGAATTTTAGGAGTATGAGACTGTGATGAAGGGACTGGACAGGAATGCGCCTTCAGTCCCACCCCAGAATTCCCCTCAGGAGGCCCAGCAAGTGGAGATGTGGAAAAAGTATATCCAGTGGGAGAAAAGCAACCCGCTGCGCACAGAAGATCAGACCCTCATCACAAAGAGAGGTGATTATTTGTGGCCAGAATATATTGTGCTGAAACTTGTACACCTCAGAAAGCGTGTGATTCCTGTAATTATGCTCATTTGCAAGTTTAATGACAGTAGTCAGAGGATATAAATAATGTATGAATATTGTTCTCCACTAGAGGGTGTAGATTCACACTTTTCTGTGTTGTTGTGTTCTGTGGTGCAGTAATGTTTGCCTATGAGCAGTGCCTGCTGGTGCTGGGCCACCACCCTGACATATGGTATGAGGCAGCACAGTACCTGGAGCAGTCCAGCAAACTGCTGGCAGAGAAAGGGGTGAGAGATGAAACCTTTCAGTCTCAAGTTTTACGTGACATGCCAGGTCAAACAGTCCCAGAATCCTATAAATGTTCATTTTTCTCTCTCAGGACATGAACAATTCCAAACTCTTCAGTGACGAGGCAGCTAACATCTATGAACGTGCCATCGGGACTCTTCTGAAAAAGAACATGCTTCTGTACTTTTCATTTGCTGACTATGAAGAAGTGAGTGTCCAGTTTTGTATTCAACACACACTGTTAGATATGATGGTACAAGGACTTACCAGCGCATGTCTTTTGTCATGTCAGAGTCGCATGAAGTACGAGAAAGTCCACAGCATCTATAATAAACTGCTGGCCATTGAGGACATTGACCCCACGCTGGTCTACATCCAGTACATGAAGTTTGCCAGGAGGGCAGAGGGCATCAAATCAGGTCGCACCATTTTCAAAAAGGCCAGAGAGGATCTTCGCACACGTCACCATGTGTACGTGACTGCCGCACTAATGGAATACTACTGCAGCAAGGTAGGAATGCATAATCACATGTTTAGTATGCGAAACGTATAATGTGACTAAAATGGATCTCAGTGCACACAAGCCTCACAGAGCTCTTTAACCCTTTACTTATTTTTTGTATTTGTACTTTATTTTTCCTCAACAGGATAAATCGGTGGCCTTTAAGATTTTTGAGCTTGGTTTGAAGAAATATGGTGACATTCCAGAGTACATACTTGCGTACATTGATTACCTCTCACACCTTAATGGTACGTAACAATGGTATTGTACATCTGCCGCAAATTCTGTGAATTACAATTGATACTAAGTAAGCAGTGATGTTTAGTGTCTGCTTTTAAAAGATGAAAAATGTCTCTTCTGTTATCATCAAAGTAATAAAAGTCTGACATATAACCCTGTTTTTTTTTGTGTGTGTGTGTCTTCCCTTGTCATTTCTTTCATCAGAGGATAACAACACCAGAGTTTTGTTTGAACGAGTCCTCACCTCAGGAAGCTTATCACCAGAAAAGTCAGGGTAATGTCAACATTAAATACTCTGTGTGCTTCTGCATCTGTGCCGTAAAAGTGATATCTCTGACGGTGTTTGTTAACTTTGATGCGTATTCTGTTCCTCAGCGAGATCTGGGCTCGGTTCCTGGCCTTTGAGAGCAACATTGGAGACCTGGCCAGTATTCTGAAAGTAGAGCGCAGGCGTTTCACTGCGTTCAAGGACGAATATGAGGGCAAAGAAACGGCCTTGCTGGTGGATAGATACAAGTTCATGGACCTGTATCCCTGCTCTAGCAGTGAACTCAAGGCCCTTGGATACAAGGTGTGCACGTGTTCCCTTTTATACATTCTACAGATCCAGCTTTCCAGTTGACATGGACTGATATTTAACTTGTATCTGCTGTGTGTTTGTAGGATGTGTCTCGTGCCAAACTGGCAGCACTGCTCCCAGAGACTGTGGTGGCCCCATCTGTGCCTGCACTAAAGGATGAAGCTGATCGTAAACCTGAGTACCCCAAACCAGACACCAATCAGATGATCCCTTTTCAGCCACGTCACCTTGCCCGTACGTAGTCCATCACTGCTCGGGTTCTTCTTTTACATCCAGTAAATCTATAAAAGCCTACATGCAAGATTATTTGTCCTTGCATACAGTGCATCCGGAAAGTATTCATACCGCTTCACTTTTTCCACATTTTGTTATGTTACAGCCTTATTCCAAAATGGATTAAATTCATTTTTTTCCTCAAAATTCTACACACAATACTACATAATGACAATGAGAAAAATGTTGGGTTTTTTTTAGAAAATTTAGCAAATTTATTAAAAATAAAACACTTAAATATTGCATGTACATAAGTATTCACACCCTTTACTATGAAACTCAAAACTGAGCTCAGGTTCAATTCAATTTTATTTATATAGTGCATATTTATAACACATGTCATCACATAGCGCTTATCATCATAAGGTGCATCCTGTTTCCACTGATCATTCTTGAAATGTTTCAACAACTTGATTGGAGTCCGCCTGTGGTAAATTCAATTGATTGGACATGATTTGGAAAGGCACACACCTGTTTATATAAGGTTCCACAGTTGACAGTACATGTCAGAGCACAAACCAAGCCATGAAGTCAAAGGAATTGTCTGTAGACGTCCGAGACAGGATTGTATTAAGGCACAGATCTGGGGAAGGGTACAGAAACATTTCTGCAGCATTGAAGGTCCCAAAGAGCACAGTGGTCTCCATCATTCGCAAATGGAAGAAGTTTGGAACCACCTCTTCCTAGAGCTGACCGACCGGCCAAAATGAGCAATTAGGGGAGAAGGGCCTTGGTCAGGGAGATGACCAAGAACCCGATGGTCACTCTGACAGAGCTCCAGCATTCCTCTGTGGAGATGGGAGAACCTTCCAGAAGGACAACCATCTCTGCAGCACTCCACCAATCAGGCCTTTATGGTAGAGTGGCCAGATGGAAGCCACTCTTCAGTACAAAGCACATGACAGCCCGCTGGAGTTTGCCAGTAGGCACCTAAAGGACTCTCAGACCATGAGAAACAAAATTCTCTGGTCTGATGAAATCAAGATTGAACTCTTTGGCTTGAGTCTTTGTGCAATACAGAGGAGCTTAGCTCATGGTTTTACTCCACCTGCAAAACTGTTTTGGACACTGTAGCTCCATTAAAAACCAGGCAGCCTAAAACTAAACCTGAGCCCTGGCTAAATGACACAACTCGCGCTGTGAGTGCGGTAGAGCTGAACGCAAGTGGAAGAAGGACAAACTGCAGGTGTCTTTTCAAATGCTAAGGGACTCAAGTTTGAGCCTGTGACTCTGACCTTTTTGCAGGAGATTGTTGGTCATTTGAAGCCCTCAGGTTCTTGAAATGATGCTGTCCCGCCTCGACAACTTAAAGAGGTTTTCCCCAGTGTAGGGCCATCTGTTGTTGCTGTCTTAAATAGCAGTCTGTCCTTAGGTGTGGTCCCGACACATTTTAAAAATGCAGTAGTGCAACCTCTGATTAAAAAAACTGGTCTAGATCCTGCAGTTCTTGCTAATTTCAGGCCTATCTCCAAACTGCCTTTTATTTCAAAAATCCACAGCTATTTTTAAAGCAAAAAGTAACTAGCAGGCATCATCACTGTTGACACCAGAGGAGACATAAATGTCCCTTTTTAGATTCAGTCTGGTAAAAGATCTGTATTTTACAACAGAACAGAACACTCGGGGGCAAACCGCTCCAGTGCACGCTAAACCTCACAGTCTGATTAAGTCAACATATTACGTCATCTGCAAAAAGCAGAGATGCGATCCTGGTACCCCAGACCAGACATCCCCC
>OMNN01071326.1:0-10448 GCA_900302755.1 Chromis chromis
TAAATGTCTATGACATGCAATTGTAATATTGATGATGTGTTAATAGTATATTATTTTCCATTATTGTTGAAATATTGCCTCACATACTGTATATTTTCTGGGCATTTTTTACAGAGTGTAAATTAATAGGGAATGCAAAAGATAATTAGCAAATAATTACAATCAATCAGAAGTAAATAATAACTATTAATGTGTTATATGTTTAAACTTTAACATCTTGTAATAGAAAAGAGAAATGAGTTTCATTAGTTTGCAGCTGACAGTGAAACTAAAACCATTGTCACTGTGTGTGTCTGAGTGCTCTTCAGTTTATCGTGCTTACTGATTAATCTGTCATCCATCACTATCAACTCACCTCCGCCCCGCAAACAGAGACTTCAGTGATGGATTATCCTGATTTGTATCAACAGACAACACCTAATCAATAAGGTTAAACACACTGATGTGGCTCTAGAGTGTGGGCAAACAAATGTGTCTGTGTGTGTATGGGTGTGTGTAGATGGGAGGAGGCAAAAGCTGGGCGGGGGCAGGGGTAGTTTGGTCTGATGTAACAGAGTCAGTTTCATCACCCGGGGCATCGAGGATGAGGAGGAGGAAGGCGAGAAGGGACAGAGGGGAAAGGAAGCGACATGAAGAGTCTAAAATGACCCTCACACACAGACAGACACACAGACACACAGACAGTGGGTGTCAGCTTCCATCAGCAGCCTGTACCACTGTGAGTTATGACCGCAGCTATGCGATCATTTACACTCACTGCTGCAGATAGCCAGGGGCTACTGTTCTCTGTGTTTGTGTGTGCAGATTTTATGTTTGAATTCACAGCACTGGTTTTAAGTAGGCTTAAAGTTTTACACACCCGATATATAGATGTGAAAGACTTCATGCATGCCTTATATTTACTATCCAGTACAGTAGAAGATATATACTCAGTTTAAACATGAATGACAATATCAGACACATCTTCCATAAAGACTCGAGAGTGAGAAAACCTAGTAAGCTACAAAAGCCAATGTATTATGTATGTGTTTTTCTTCAAATTTAATTTCTGTTTAAATGTTTGGTAACATTTAATGATAATAATAAAATACTAATATAACAATATCTCCAAAATGTCAGCTCCTCATGACCTGTAAAAAACAAACCTGTAGCTAGCTTGGTAAATATTAATTTTTGAGATAATTTAATTGTTTTGGGAAAAAAAGTAAAGTGTGAAGCTAGGGGAGGAAATTCAAATTGCCCTTTATTATAAGATGTAGATGTGTAATGTTTGACTTCTCCAAGCTTCTAACTGGGACACATTGTGTGTGGCCCAAATTGAAAGAGACTAAAATTCTTAAAAAGGCAGTTCTTCAAGCAAATAAAACCAAATAGCTCAAAATAACATTAGAGTTTCATTTTTATACCCGTTTTATTCCACAATGACCCCCCAAGAAGGTGCATATTTAAAAAACGTTGAGAGACATAAGAAAATAAGAAAGTACACATTTCACATAGACAAGAGAAAGCTTATTATTTACAGTGTCAAAATTCATGGTTGAGATTTAAGGTGTGATTAATGTTACAGAATGTAATGTAAAAGTGAATAGACCCCAAATATTAAAAATACAACACAGGAAACCTGGAAGGCAACCTTGAAAAACAACACGGTTTCATCTGCATTATTTCAAGGTATTTCTCTGAGTAATTTTTTCCCCCAAACCTCAGAGAGCCGTCCAGCTGAAGCCTTCCTTTCACTTCACTGCAGGTCATTCCAGTTCAGATCGGTTCAGCTTGATTCAGTTTAATTCAGTTTTCTTCACCTGGAAATGGCTCACACTCCTGACAGCAGACTCCCATTTACTGTTGTGTGTCTGTGTGCATGTGTGTGTGTGTGTTTGTGCGAAGTGTCAGCATCTTCTTCATCTCCTGTGCTCTCCGTTGATGTTACTCCATCAGCCTCACCTGCAGGGAGAAACAGGGTTAGTGTGTGTTGTTCAGACACAGGAGCAGATACAAGGTCGTCTCAGAGTAATAACTCCTACACAGTGTAATCACACTGATGTCACACGAAAACCTCACATCTCCAGGAAGTCTGTTTTTGAGGAATTACAAGGAAAAGGTTGTGAATATTTTAACATTCCCAGTTTAAAAACATACAAAATCTCAAATGTATTTTGCTTACTGCTTGGACACATAATGAATTCTTAATTCAATCAATGACAGAAAAAATGCCATTATACACTGGTGGAGGTGCAGCATGGGGATAAGGTGTCTTAGTCAAGTCAAACCAACGTCCTCACACACTAACACACACACACACAAAATTCAATCATGTCTGTACTCCTGCCTGGGGGAACACACTGTGGAAACCTCACTATAGTGGAAAATCACCTTTTCCATGTTATTTTACACAGCAGCACCAACAGTACACACACACACACACACACACACACACTCAGAGTGTAGCTACGTTTACACGAGGAACCAAGAGATCAGATTTTTTTTTTTAACTCTTTGTGGTGCAGATCTCACACTGTCATGCCTGTCTGTGCCAGAAGACTCGGCGAGGAATGTGATTTTTATACAACCGTGAAAAAAATCTGTGCCTCAAAGAGTTAATGTGATCTTGTGACAATAGAGGGTTTGGTGCTGCACGCACGCTTAGTGACGTTTGTATCTATGACCTGACTGCCAACAGCAGCCTTCAGAAAACTGATCGACAATTACTTTAACAGAGATTTACTTACTGCATATATTATATCTTTTCTATGTTATGTCAGGTCATAAGCCCCTCATGATGCTCACAGTTTGTGCAACCAAGAATTTTACTAATTAGCCCTTTAACACCTATAATATAAATATGGCCGCCTGGATTTATTTTGATTATATGGCTTTAGAATTGTCGATAAATGTGCAATGAGTGAGTGCTTCTACCCCTTTTTCCAAGATAAGTTCAACTTTCAATATCTGGCAGTTTTTCAATATTACTGTGTGTTTTGACTGTGCAATAACAGTTTTAATGTCTAAAACAAGAAGATTGATTGCCATTATATAGGAAGTAGAAAAAAATAGAATAAGAATATTGTAATACTGAAAAGAACCTAATAGATAAGATACAGATATTTTTTAGTGATATTCTATGTTTTCCCTACTGTCAACAAATCCCATGTGTAGATGCAAACTAGAAATTAATACGTGCAACTGAAGCTTAATATGACAATAAAACTATTAAAATCACACATCAGTAAATCTCAACATCACATTTGTTAAAATAAACATTGATAGGGGCCGCCGTATAGCTCGCTGAGTTAAGGCGTTACCATGTGGGCGTAGGTTGCCAGCAGCGGCCATGAGTTCGAGTCAGGCTCAACATACTTTGCTGCATGTCACTCTCCTCTATGCCCCCTTTCAACCTGTCTCTCTCTATCAATAAAAATGGATAGATACTATAGTTTATTTTAATTAAATTTGCTGTAAATACTAACAAGCACACCTAATGTGTGTTAATCCGCAGCTGAAAATAGTCCCAGACAAAGGTAACATTTCCTCCTGTTTGAGTTATGTTTGCTACAAACTACAGTGTCCAGCTGTTTTAGAATATCATTTAGGTTTTATACAAAATCAAAGTGACAGCAAAAGAAAATAATATTTTTTAATGGCACTGTCAGTTGGAAAACAATGGACTTGGGACTTTGATAAAGTAGAAGAGCCACTAAGAAGCAGTATAACTATTGTTGCATTGTTTTGGTCACTTCTTGGGATTTTTGACGATAACAGAAATATAAAATACTGTCATGCCTTAACCTTTTGACCACTGTGGAGGGGACAGTCACACTTGGTTAAATGCTGATGACAGCTAACACATTTTTAATTTTCGAGAGTTCAGAATAAGTTCAGGCACTTTGGTTTAAATCATTTTACATGTCGGGGCCTAATCTGAATCTGAATCAAGAATGAGAAGCAGTCACAAGCTACGAAACTCAACAGGTCTCTGAAGCACATAAACTGTATATAGTATCTGGGCATTGTTTCGTTTACCCCGGATCCTGCCGGACAAATATCCCATAAACTGGAAATCACTGCACTGAGGAGATGTGAACCAGCAGCGTGTGGATCTTTGCTGTTCTGCTAATATTACAGACATTATAGAGCTCTGTGTTGTAATTCAATGTGTCAGGAAGGAGAGAAATAATGTGTTGAGCATCTCGTCAAATCGCTCGGCTTAAACGGCCTCTCTCCTGAGTGTGTTTAGGAAATTAAAGGCCAGGGATTTTTTTCATAATTGTCTAGTTTATCATTTTATTACAGCTAGCTTTCCTCTGATGGGCTCCCTTTATGATTTATCAAATACAATTACTGCGTGACTTATTTCAGGAGCCTCTCCATTGCTGAGGACCATTAATGTGTGTATGAGTGTGTGTGTGTGTGTCTCAGCTCTGGTGTATTTAAATAGCATTAAGTAATTGGAAAAACAGGAAGAGAAGCTGGAATGGCTAAATTGTCTTTATGGATTTATACCTCCATCCCCCCCACATACCTCAGTTTTGCCCTCTTTCTCTTTCATTCTGTTGCCTCCTGGTAAATATTCAAAAAGCTTCTATTTTAAAGGTAAAATAAAATAAAGTCATGTTTTAACTGATACAGAGAAACTAATTTGAAATAGTTTAGTTTTTTTTCTGCTGCTACAATATCTCTCTGAGAGAAAGGAAAGAAGCAGAGCGAGAGAAAAAGGTTAATTCCATACCTTCGCCTTGCAGCTAATGAAGTGTAGGTGGCGTCCCGGTCAGTGCAGCTAATTGAACAGCGGAGATTACAGCAGCCACGACTCCTGTGTGAAAAGAGGGCCATGTTCATTAGTCGTTGCCATATAATATTCATTCTCTGTAGAAATATGTAGATAGTAATCTATGCAAAGAGCTGCTGGGATGGTTTTAAAGCTCTCAACACGTTCTGTGGTAGCAGTAGCTCAAACAATCTTCATTTGAAATGTTACTGGTGTTCAGGCCTGTGTTCATCTTTCTGCTTCAAACTGAATTTATGGGACATCATCACGTATAGTAAGCTTTGTTTTGCTTTATATTCTTATTTGTGTTATTTGTGTAAAATGATTTCAACATATTTGTTTCAGATGATATTTTAAATCATCTTCAGTGGCAGAAACAGCTGACTTCAGAGAGCAATGGCACCTGTACAGGCAAAACTATGCAAGTTCGTCACACTGTACAGAGTGGGATTTTTAAACGTTTTTGCCGTACTCTAACAGACTGTGGCTCTAGACTGCATGTAAAAAATGTTAATGGAAGCAGAGGCACATCTCTAAGTTGTATCAACAATCTCCTCAACAAACTGTGGCCCTTGAGCTGGCATTTTATTCTATTAAAGATCCTTGAAAGAGGAGAGAGAAATTGTGACGCCGGATGGGGAAAAGAAGGTGCTGCGGATTCTAGATACACATTTCTTCTGGGTGTGGCATTATGAAAGCTCAGAGTTGTATTCTGCATGATTTTATGTCGGAGTTTGACTGTTTGGTGTTAAAAAAAAAAAAAGCAGGTTGTCAGTCACCAAAGCTTGAAATGAGTCATCAATGGACTTGTCTCATATTATAAATAAAATATAGAATATCTCAAGCTTGTTCTGTTGTATCCCTCTTCAGAAACCAACTAATGTTCACTCCCCTCCCACCACACAAACCGACCATATATTTAGATTAGAACAGTGATGAAGGAGCAATGCTTTCTTATGTTTTCACAGGCATTTTGCAATAGAAATTATTGTTGTTTTCACTGTGATTCCTCGTCTATGCATAAGCAAACTGATTTACAAATGGTCGTTAAACTGAATCTGTGTTCTCAGCAAGATTAAGGTCATTAAAAGAAGCAACAGTAACTCTTGTGTGACTGTGTGTTTTGATTAATACCTCTGGCACTTCACGTTATTTTTATGAATGTATTTTGTATTTTTTACACCACATAACATCATTCCCTGCTGCCCATTTTATTTATTTATTTAGGTGGATTTGCGGTGAAGTGGAGGCATGTAATGACTGCTGGGAGCAACCAGCTTTAAACCCTGTCCTACCAGAGCCTGGCAGACCAATCAAGAGAAGGCTGGTTCAGTCCCTTTTCGATTAGCGAATCTTCTGATTTAGCTTCAATACATACAGAATATTTTTTAACATTTGGGGGTGAAAACATAGCAGGGACCCTGGGTGGGCTGCTGACCATCCATCTGGTTTCCTGATGCCACAGTCACTGCGAATAGAACTGAGCAGAAACGCAGCACGTCTTTATCAGGACAAAAACAAAACTCCTCTCTGCTTCTGTCACTTCTGTAACCCCACCGACCCTCCTCCTTCCCCCCCTCCTCCCCTCCCGCCTTCGGTTGCCTGTCCCTCTCAGTGGGACCCTCTCCCACTCTCTCTCTCTCCTCGCCTCCCTGTGTCTCTCTACCTCTCTCGCCCCCTCCCTCAGGGCAGAAGTAAACCACGCCTTGAGGCCCTGCTCCCATTGTGTGTCCTCTGCTACTTCTGTTTGGGGCCTTTGTGTGCCGCTAATCAGCCGTGGGGCCATGCTCAGCCCCGAGTGTGTGTCTGCGAGCGTGTGTGTGTGTGTGTGTGTGTGTGTGTCTGTGTCCCTTGCCCTCATTACGTAGCCACACTGGGAGGCCAGCATGGGAAGTTTCTGCTGCACTACACACCTCCCTCCATCCCCCCCTTCTCTCCTTCCCTCCCTCTAGCTGTCCATCACTCACTTCCTCCCCCTCTCATCTCATCACCCCGAGACTTAAAGCTACACTGGCCGCGGTTCTGAAGTAAAACTACACCTGTTTCACCCGAAAGTGATGCTGCAGTGGAGAAGAAAATCCTGTTTCCGCTGTCATAAAGTTCTCATGGTTGCAGGTAGTGACTGAAATCACCAGCATCATTATTTTGGTGTCAGAATGGTGTCATTTTTTCTGTCTGTACAGAGTTTAGAGAGAACAAAGCAGAACTCTCTCACACACAGTAACAAGGCCGTGACCTTGCAGGATTTCTGAGTGTTAAAATTCTCAGAAGTAAAAGCTTCCTCTTATTGTCGTTTTAGGAAGGTCCATGTTTACCTGGTTACCTGATATTTACACTACTATTTCATTTCATTGTAATCACCCATCATTAGCTGTTCTAAAGTTAACTGGAAAAAGTAGTTGTCATTAAATATCAGAGTGAACATTGAATGATGTGACTGTGTGGTCTTGAACATCAATTCAGGGTTTCAAAGTTGTTTTATGTACAATAAAAACTGCATGACTTTTTGTGTATCTTCATAAATTCTATACATGAATATATACGTTACATTCTATAAAGACAATTCCAACTAAATGCATTTCATCTGTTAATGAAGGCACCAAATATGACTGAAAGACCTGGAAATGAAAAATAATTTGTCTTACCATTTTGAAAGTTCAAAATTAATGTTTATGTTATAATTGTTCAAATATTAAGGCTTGGTAATAATAATAAATAAGGCACTGAGAGCAAGAATTATTAATTTGATGGTGATTTGAGAACGATTTATCCAATTCCAATTCAGACTTATACATTTTTAAATAAATGAAGCAGTGATGAGCAGTGTTCGATACAAAACTGATGACAGTGGTGATATTTCCATGCTGTCACAGATGAACACAGCTTTATTCATTTGTTATTAGCATTTACATTGATAATACACACATTTACACATTTTTAATTGTATTGTAACTGTGTAGTTTATTTTTTATGCTCAAGTCTGTCTATGTTTCCCTGTTTGCAATAAAAATATCCTCTTTGAGACAATAAAATTACATTTGAAACTCTTTTCCTTTTGCCATATACTGGGCTCAGTATCAGGAAGAAATATTATCACATTACACAACATACTGTTTGCTGGCAGGTGATTTTTACAACAATTCAAGAGTAACAAAGGCTTAGTGCCACAATGGAAAGTGAAGAAAAACTGACGGATTACCTCTTTAATAATTGAATCAATTTCACCGTTACTTAAATACATGAATAAGCTGCACTAAGTGAACTGTCCAGTGCTCTTTATTGCTCCCCTCAGTCACCTGCTGGGTGCCCCTTTACCCTGATTTTTTCTCTCCCACTCCTCCTCCGCTTCACCTCCTCCTCATCTGTCCATCCCTTCTTTTCACTCTCTCCCACCAGTGTCACCCCTCCTCCTCACAGCCATGATGTATCACCTGTCCATGTGTGCGTCTGTGTGTTTTTGTGAGTTTTTGTGTATGCGCGTCTATCTGTCTTGATGAAGTTTAAGCCACTGGAGCTCTTTGACTTGAGGACAAGCGTAGTCTGTTCATCGCTCATCTGAACACACACACACACACACACGAACACACGAACACACACACACACACACAGCTACATTGCTATCTCATATTTCAGTGTGGGACAGAGAACATCTCTCTCTCTCTCTATCCCTCTGTCAGTCCTCCCTCTCTTCCTTCAACTCATTTCTTCCTTCACTGACTTATCTCACACTGTTTACCCATCCTGAGTCTTCCTCTTCCTTCCAACAACTTGGTTCTAGGTCACCAGCTTTGTCAACTTACTGACCCATATTCAGGTTACAGCACATAATGAGGCCGTATGCTTGTTTCCATTTCCACTTTTAAAGGCTGGTCTGCGGAGCTGGAGAAACTACTTAAGAGGCTAGATTTCCTGCTTCACTTTCTCTGCCCATGTCCTGTCAGTCGCCTGTCACTCAACAAGTCCTCCGACCTTACGGACCTACCCTCTGATACCATTAGAAGGACATAGTGGCAGCAGGAAATAAGCTGCAATTAACTGCTAAAGTCACTTTTTGTTTTAATATTGTGACAGTGCAATGGTAGGCCTGGTTAGGTTTAGTGAAAGAAACAAGTTTGGCTTCAAATAAGTACTTTATGAATGTTGGAGGACCTTGTTGTCAAAGTTACAACAAAAAACATGCCGTTGAGGTTATAAACAATCATTTAAAATGGCAAATGAACAGCAGTCTCCTGTGTTAAACTCCAGTGTTTTGTCAACCCTTGCATCCACCTCAACCTCCTTGTTTGTGGCTCTCTCTATTTTTTCTGCTTTTCCCCCATACTTTTTTAAGCTTTGGGGATACTAATAAGTGGATTTTATTATCTTTTGACAAAACTTGGTCAACCTTTGTGCCATAAACAGAACACTTGCTCCATGAGCTTTATAATTAAAGCCCCTCTCCCAGCATTGAATAAATCTTTAGTTTACAAAGTACAGATCTATGAATTCACTGCCTCTTTCTCCACCCACCCCACTGCTACTTGCTGCAGCTCAAGCACACCAGGACAGTCTCATTACCACTCTATAGCAAATTAAGTTGAGGTTAAATTTAATTGTTTAATAATAGTAATAATAATGTAACCTTTAATGATCCCCTTGGGGAAATTCCTTCTCTGCATTTGACCCATCCTATTCAAAGTTAACCTTAACTATACATACTAGGAGCAGTGGGCTGCCGCGGTGCAGCGCCCGGGGAGCAGTCAGGGGTTAATGGCCTTGCTCAAGGGCCAACAGTGGTGGTGACTGGGACAAGCGGTGGCTCTCACTTTCTCACCTCAACCTCTTGCCAATCCGGACGCTCAAACCGGCTAGTGGTTTCGCTTCACAAACCACTAGGGCACCACTGCCCCAGAGTAGTATCAGTAGGTGTGGTACAATAAGAGTATCAGTCCAACTCAACAGACCAGTTAGAGTAATGCAAGTGGAGGAAGACTTTTCCCTGCATTACAAGTTACTGCTGAAGTGCCTTTGAGAGATCCAAGTGAAGGTTCAGATGCCATCTTCAACCAAGTTTGAACACAAAGAGCTTAATCTGGGGCTTAATCTCCTCAAACTGAGGTTGAACTCTAACACTCTTTAAATCAAACTTATTTCAATAGTTTGCATCTGTGATCCCACAGTAACAGTAAATACCCCCAATTCATGAATATAAGTAAGGATCACAGATTAATTGTTAAACAAGGTAAATTTGCTCATTACAGCAGTCAAATACACTCCGGTTTAAAACCAGATGCAGCACTGATGCACCTGTCCATCGCAAGATCCATATTTCATACGAGCTCCATGATCATAGGTCCTACTGAAAAAGAAGAAACTTTCTCGGGGAACCAACAAACTTCTCAGGAAGAAATAGGGATGAAATTTAACTCCTAGTAATTTGCATGAGCGCTGCCAAGAAAGAAAATCCGTGTGATTACAGAAAATAATAATTTGGGCTGAACTTAAGTTCCTCTGAATGAACACAAGTTCATGCTAAATACTTAAAAACAAAACTTGCTTTAATGCGATTATATGAGAGCCAAGAGAAAGTGATAGCATATATCTAGAAGCCTAATAAACTACTGCTATGAAAGGCTGACTAAAGCCACTATGACCTAAAAATATCAATTAAATCACCAGAGTTTGGTGCATGCAGGGAAATACA
>OMNN01071327.1:0-27336 GCA_900302755.1 Chromis chromis
GGTGCAGGCTGTGTTTATACAGAGCAGATAAGAGACAAGTATGGAAGCAAATCAAAAATGTAAGTCATAATAACTGTGTCATACTGCATAAAAATGACTTAATGTTGCATTAAAAAATGAGCCCACAATAAGTAAAAATGTGACAGGAGCAAAAAACAGCTAGAAACTGCTGAGGTGCGGGTGTTGAAAGATAATTTATCATCTGACTCAATTCCTAGGTACTTAACATAGGACTTTTTACAATTGAGCCCTAGTTATTGTACTAATTGTAAAGCGTAGAGGATTTATGATATCATTGGATTATTATTAGATTATTATAGGTGGCACATCAGTGTGTCAGCAGCATGTTACTGTTGTAGCTGTTGCAGGTAGAGAAAGTTTGAACTGCTTTATATATATTTTTATATATGTATATGGGGCAGCAGATAAAATGTAAGGGTTCCAAACATGATTTCTAGGCAAGGAAAGAAGAAAAAAAAAAAAAAAAGTTCTGATCCACAAATCTGTTTTAAGTTTTTTTGTTTGTCTCTTTTTTGCTGAGGTATTGAAACACTGGAACATTTATTGAAATGAAACCATGTGAGAACTTTAGAGGGGAAAAATCACTGTTGGGTTAACAACTTTTAGAGATGGGAAATGTGAGCCCGACCACACACTGTTTTTTGTATGTAGGCCAAAAAGGTTGGAACCCACTGACTTAATCTTTAACAACGTGATGTGGTTTAAAAGCTGGTTATATAATCTATTGTGCCAAATCTTCAAAGTAACTAAAGCTGTCAGATAAATGTGTTGCAGTAGAAACTACAACATTTCCCTCTGAAGTGTAGTAGAGTGGAAGGATGAAGTAGCATAAAATGGGAATACCCAATTAAATATCTGAAATTTGTACTTTAGTACAGTACTTAGTAAATCTATCGAGTTACCTTCCACCACTGGTGCTGCTAGAGCAGTGCACCCCTTCACAAGAGCAATGTTTTTCTCACTTTAGCCACCCCTGCTGAAAACTACAGCACCACATTGTACAAAACAGCAGAGAACATAGCAATAAGAGAAGCAGTGCTGAGATTAGATGTTCATTTAGAGCTCTCTCCTTTATAACATGGTTTATGGATTAAAGCAGCATGGGTGTCTTTGAGGCTTAGCGAGCACTTAAAAATCCTCTATTCTTTCTGTATCCTGTTTGCCTATTCATCCCTGTGAAGGCACAAACAAATCTGTCCATCCTTTCTCTCTCGCTCTCTGTGTCCAAAAGGGTCAGTAACATTTTAGCTCTGACCAGCTGGCACAGCCATACTGGAAGTGATTACAAGCATAAGCTCACACAGACTGTATGAGAGCAGACTGCCACCTCTCTCTGCCAGCTGATGTCAGTCAGTCAGAAAACAATATAAAGGGACAGTTTAGAGAGACAGACACAAAAAAATAAACTTGCCATTGCATCATGTGAGCAGATGTGAGGTAAGCAATGAGACAAACATTTAAAAGTCTGGTGTATAACTGACCTTGTTATTTGCCAGGTATAAATAGGCCAGTTGTTCGAGCATTTCAAACCCTTCATCTTCAAGGCCTGAAAAAAAACACTGAATTGTGAGTCAACAACATCACACAAGCCAGAAATACTGTATGTAGTTGTCATCAAGCACAAAGTATCAGAATCTGTTTCATTGTTATGGGACTCAAAACACAAAGAAACGTTAGTAAAAATAGTAACCTGACGTAGGTGTTACAGCAGTTGTGCATCAAATTACATCACTGTTTGAAACACTGTGACATTACTGGACTGCTTCTAGGGATGTCACAAGATCTGATATTTTGCTATCAAGTCAAAAGCACAATTCAAAAAATGTGATAAAGCTGTCATAGGTTGCTAGAGGCTACAATATCCCTGGAATCACGTCGCCAAGTGCAGTTGGAACAACAGATCACCTGTGACTTATGGAAAACAAAATCTAAATTTGTGTATCGAGATATCTAGTGTTTGATTTAATGATCATCATTAGTCAGAATGATACTGACCAAGTGGCACTGAGTTAAACCAAACAGAACGTCATAGCAGAAACAAGACTTAGCCAGTATCACCACACAGTTGTTACCAACAGGTAAGGCCCATCAGTGTTTGGTTGGGTTTGCTTAACAGCAGCATTCATGCTGCCAGAGACCCAGTGTTACACTGCAGTGAATGAGACAAACTTGCTCTGTAGCTTCATGCCATTGTCAAACTGCATGTTGTTAGTGGTGTCAAAGACTACGAATAAGGCCACACCAAGTGACCGTTGCATGCTGTTAAATGTGCTGCAGCTGAGCAGCTTGCTAGCTAGCTATCCTGCAAGTGAACTTTAGCAGTGTTCTTTTCCTAGTTGGAGTTTTTGGAGAGGAAACAGAGAGGTTGTCTGATTCAGATTACAAAGTGGTGGTATGAATGCAACATTTTGTGTCACTTTGGCTGTATGATTGAGGCCATTGTCATTGTCTCTTGGAGACTGCATCAGATTGCCTTCCAGGATTTCCCTAGACATTTACAAACATCATGATGCTGCCACCGCCATGCTTCAAGGTGGGGGTGGTGTGTTTGTGAACATGTACAGTGTTTGGGGTCTGCTAAACAAAGCTTCTAGTAGTACTTGTAGTTGTATCTATTTTGCTCAAAATGCAAATGCAATAAGCAGTATTGAGCCTTACTGTTTAATGAGATGGAGTTACAGGTGTGTTTGCTGAACACCCATAAGGTTCCATGAAACAAGTGCACCTCCCGGATGTCTAACTACTAATTGTGGCAGTTGTGTTGATGCTATGCAGCAATTTAGCTAGCTACCTGAGGCTAATGCTAACAATATGCTAGGACTTTCAAATGCTAACGCAGGCCAGTAGCTGAGTGTCTCTCAGCAGAGAGCAGCTGTAGCTGCTAATGCTGCTAACCTGCAGGAGCAGCAAGATTACAGCTTCCAACAAAATTCAAACTAAAGTGATGATGTATATCAGCAACGCTTTTCTCTGAATATAAATATATGTTAGAGGTGGCAGTAAATACTGACAGATTTCCTGGACTGATAAAGTTGCTGCAACAGTATTTGTGAACATCTGTTCCAGCTGAGCAGCTGTTTCCAACAGCTGGACTAAGGTTAACTACAGTGAACAAGTCGTCATGTAGATCAGCAATGAGGACTATTTTGATATCAAACCGCTGTGAAGAGATTAATAATGTTACAGGTTATTTACTGTGGAAGACTGCAGCTTGCTTGTCGTGTTTTATACCATTGATTTTGTTGGGCCAATTGTTAAATAACAAATTTAAATGAAGCCATTAATTTAGAAATCAGTAACCTGGTGTATCTGTTCTTCAAATTCCTAATGTAAAAAATGTTGTGGTGAACTTGTCCAAGGTTAAAAACTGTTTCATGCACATATGGAAAAAACAGCCACTGCATTAATTTCAATGATTGTTAAAATGGTCGACTACTGGTTAAAAATACTTTTAAAGCTTGCATCTCTAATCAGTAAAGTCACTTCAATATCGAACTAAAGTTGGCTGGAATTTGTTTATGTTTATCTCTGTACTCCCTCATTTAATATTCTATTTTCACATGTTAACACTGCTGCTGTGTTTGGGTACCATTTGACCCATTTCAAGTTTAAATTTTTTATAAGATTGTTATTTTTTTAATGGAACAAACTCTACTTAGTGTTGAGGAACAAAAAAAAACCTTGGACAAGTTCCCACAACAACCTGTGTCATATAAAGTCAATGCAGAGCCGGGGACCATGTTTCTGTTATGGGCCATATAAATCAGTTGAACAGAGGTGCTTAGAAACATGGAATGACTCCCTACTGATCATACCAGGCCAAGTAAGGATGTAGCAGCAAAGCTTCTGAGAATATTCAACTGAGTCAACGGGGTGTTTTATGGCTTATGAATTTAAGTTTTCACCTTTAAGAAGAAAAATTGTTGTTTTTTTCTAAACTTAGCTTTTTACTTAGTCCGAATCCCTTTAAAACACTGAGCTTTACAACACTTTCCCATCAAAGGAAAATTGATTCAGATGTTGTTGTCAATTGCCATCCATTTTTTGGACATGACTACAGTCTGGGAGCAAATATCATTTGTTATAGGAACAGCTGAACTGGGCAACAACAGACAGTGAGTAAAACAAACACATTTCCTCTGCTACTGTTGGCTGCATTTTGAAGTGATTTGTGCTCCAATAACATGTCAATATTGACACACACACACTAAACAGCACAAAGGCAAGAATAGCTCCTGATAAAACTTAAATTGCTCAAAATTGACCTGGCAATCAATGGCCCTGACTTTGTACAAACAGGACCTCACAGTCCTGTCTGAGGGACTATGAGGTTCTGTTTGTACAAACAGAACCTCATAGTCCTGTTTGTCCCTCAGACAACAACCTTGCAAACATGCCCGTAGTCTGCTCTCTCTGTATACACTGGGTTCTTGCTTGGTGTCTAGATTGTTTTACAGTGTTTACCGTCTGTGGTGAGCCAGTTATTCTGAAGGTTAAAAGTTTCGAGCTGATGCAGATGAGAAATGTGCTCCACAGTTATCTCCTCGATCTTGTTGTTCTAGCATCAGGGGACAAAACAAAGACAGTAAATACAATAGCAGACGAGAGTTTTGCACCAAATTCTTGAGCAAATTTAAATATGTATTGCTGTTTATGTGTGTTGCGTGACGGACCTGTAGAGAGAGCTGACGGGTTTTATCAGACAGATCAGCAGGGAATTCCGTGAGGTCTACCCCTGCACAGTCGACTGCCCCCTCTGCTGTACAGCTGCAATCCGGCGGACATTCAATCTGCTCAGATTTCGTTACGGCTGTTGCGACGTCAACCTCCTTTGTGGGCTCTTCCTCCTCCTCTTCCACTGGTTCGACAAGGGCCTGGCAACGCACCAACACCCAGGCCAAGAGCAGCACACTCAAGGCCTGCAGGATGGAATGCTTGGGAAAAGTCATGTCCACTGCTGAGCTCTCCTGTTACACAAGCACATGGAAGGCAAAGTTAAAGACAGTAAGAGTATTTTGTTCCTGGAAACAGGACCTAGTAAAGGTTACAATCTGCTACCCTTTGGCTGTTTTAAGATCTCCCTAATCCAGTGCATGTAAGTATTATATTGGATGAGTGAGGCTTTTAAATAAAGATGGAAACGACATCAAGTTGTGCACTAGTTCACATCTATGGTGTGAAGAGGGGCTGTTTTTGTGTCACAATTGCACTTCTCAGACTCATAATCTTCTGGAAACTGGTGAATGATCAAAATTGATGTTTTTTTATTTTAATTTATTTGTGTTGTCTGAAATAAAACCATGTGGTACCTTAACCCCATTGCTGTGACCTCAAATGTTGTGTTTAATCTGCAGTTGTGGCTTTCTCCAGAGAGGTCACAGCAGCTGCCCTGTTGGTCAGTAAACCAAGCTCATCAATGAAAGTGGGACACTAGTGAGAAAAGCCGTGCAATCTGTCTGGTAATCACAACACCGAAGCATCTGAGAAGCAGGTTGTTGAAGTATTTTGGGTTCTACATAGTGGAAGATAGAACTGTCGTGATTAGTCAGAATAATCAATGATGTTGACGCTATAAATTTGTCAACATCAAGGCATGTTTTTAGTTTTTTGAATGTAATAGTTATAACTCATTTTATTTATATCATATATATTTATAATATATTATTTAGTAATTGTTGCATCATGACGTCAGTTGTTTTTGCCTCCAGTCATTAGTCAGCTGCAGTGCTACAGTCTTAGACAACGGCAGTGGCAGCAGAGACTGACTTAGTTAAATATAAACAAGACCCAAGGCTTTCAAAGTTGGGGAGGACTTCAAACTATCACAGAACAAAAAGGTGGTTTGTACAGAGTTTCGGTGGCTGATCACAGCAGCACAGTAAAATGCACAAACACCTGAACGGAAAACACATAGACATAGGCACTTTACATCTGTTTACTTCTCTCCTGCTCTCTGTGCTCACATACACTGCATTTTTACAGCCAAGTTCCCAATAAAGCCGTTTTCATTATTATATTTTTCTGTTTCTGTTGTCAGACAACAGACCGAGTATGAAATATTAACTGAAATAGTGGTTAAAACTACATGTTTCCCAAGCTGCTGCTCTGCACCATTGAAATCATGATTTTATAACCATCATCTAACAATCTCACTATGTACAGACGTTAAAGATGGTGGCTTTGCTGTGAATTCAGCTGCATTTTCAGAAATGTCAAAGATGCTAGCAAAGTCTGAGTAAAATTACACCATAAACAGAAAATGAGTTGCTTTCACTGCTCTGTGCTTTGGAAATATCTACTTGCACTTTGTTCAAAATACAGGCGGAACATTTCACTTTGTTGAATGGTTTAACAGAATCTTTGATTTCTTTTGGAGTTGCATTACTGACTTGTACTTATGTAAACCTTTGCTTCAGTTTCATATTGTGCAGTATTATACAATTGCATACAGTTTATCAAAATAAAGAGAACCTAAATGAAATGGTCATTTTAATTTAATGGAGGAAAATGAATAATTTATATTATTTGACTGATCTGTAAAACAGTCAATTCTTTTGCACTGTGGGAGGATACACAGTCAGAGTATGTAGGCTCCACACAGAGGGAAACAGTAGACTAAGCTTGACTTTTTGAGCCTGTCACATTTTTGAGAGATTCTTTTGGGGTCTAACCGAGGTCAGTGAATCAGCGACACTAAGATAAAGCTCCGCGACTGCCATTAAAAACACACACCCTGGTTTTTTAATAGCACTCAAAAATCTCAAAGCTTCCCCCCTGCTCACTGGAAATGTTTTAAAACTAAACATTTCAAATCAGCAGCACGAAGCTAGAGACAAAGGTGGTTTTGTGAGCAGCAGAAAAGCACTTTACAAAACGGAGCCAAATATATTGCTTTTTTATAGTATATTTCCTGTATTCAACACCTGTGGGAGAGATGTTACATCAGCCTTAAAGTGGAAACTGTTTCACAGTAGAGAAGAGGCAAGAGGATTTTCAGGGTAGTGGCTGAATCTCAAAGAAGGACCTGAGGCTGAGAAAACTATTCCTGCCTTGTTTACTTTAAAGGGCCACAGCACAGATTTTAGACTTCAAAATCCAATTATGACTCAGGAGGAGCACTATTTAGTCTGTAAAACAGCTGTGTATTGTCTTCTACGGGTCTGAGGGATAAAGAGTCTGTCAGGGATAAAATGGTAGAAAATCAGACATCTGTGTGCACAGTTTTATAAATTAAGCAGCTTAGGGGGATTTTTTGTCAAACAGACTTCTAGAATATGTATGTTGCATTCAAAATAAACCACACACAACAACCACAGCCTTTTTAGCTATGTTAGCTGCATGGCTCTAGAGATAGCAGTGTGGATCTGCCCGTCCACCACACTGATCCACACTGAAATATCAATATCCTACAACTGTAGGATGAATTTCTAGGAAACTTTGTGGTGACATTTATGTCCCACAGAGGATGAATCCTGCTGACTTCGTGGTTTTTGGTGAAACGTCTTCACATCTATCAGATGAATTGTTATGACACAGGTCTATTTCACCATCAAAAGCTTCAGACTTGTCCAAAGCTATGGCCAGATACCTGAGGTTGGACTTGAAGAGTACAAATGTTTACCTAAATCTCTGCCTTACAAACAGGGATGTTGAATATGAAAGATGTGGGCATTTACTAACCAAAGAAAATGTAATGCTGGACAGTTTTGAGTAGCATTATGGGAAATGTCTGTGAAGTTTCTCAGTCATCCAGGATAACTACGAGGATACCATTATGGGAAATGTAGGGCATTTTGGAGAGTAAAATTCAGACGGCTATTACATGCATCTCTTATATATATGGCAGATTAAAAATATACTTTTTATCATTTATGAAATCTCACATCATTCATAGATGTGAAAAAATATGTATTTTTCTACACCAACACATTTCAGGTTTTTAACCGTTTCACCTTGCATTAATTTGAGTTTATTTCAACCTTTCATATTTTAATGTAGTTCTTGTGTCTCTAAGCATCATACTAACTCTACACTAAACCTCCACTGCAGAGATATAAACAAATAAGGAGTTCCAGAAAACTTTGTGTGGACAGCAAGGCAAAAAGCACGACCTCTTGGCATCTTTAAAAAAAAAGAAAAAAAAAGATTTTTACATTAATTGCTTTAAATATTTGCTTTCGTAAGTAAACAAATTAGCGGTATGGAACAGTCATTTTGCTAAGTGCTTCAAGGATCTCCATCAAAGACAATTTCCCAGGTGACCTAATTTTTTGTTACCTAATTTTTTTTCCCCAGTCGTGGCCACAGCAGCTGATTGGTAACATTTTCCAGGAGAGTTTGTTAGATTTTCTGGCCTCCCAAGTTGGATTTTTTTTCCTGGAAATCTACTTTTACAGGAGCAGGGTCAAGCTGCGGTGATTTTCTGAGATTCCCTCATCAGTCTTAATTTTTCCGGTGACGCTGATTGGAATTATGTAAATGTTGCACCATTCTGACCTTGTAGGACTTTGTCATTGTCATGCTCTGGTTCTGCTTTAAATAATCTGATTCACAAATGATTCAATAGCAAATTCCTTAGCGTCATCCAAACCCTCCAATATCAGCTGTAAACCAGCTGCAGCTCCATCATGTTACTGAGACAATAAGCCAAACAGCCACACTTGTGTGTCATTGTGTCTGGAATTAGGCACTGGAAAAGTGAGATAACACTGCAATCAGGTCTAACTGGAAATTACAACATTCCCCTCTTGTTCATCAAAAAACCTCAGTTATTACATGTCTGGGGTCGAAAGCCATATATGCTTCTTAAATAAACATTTAAAACAATGTGTTTTATAATTTTTAGCATTTTGACACCAGTGCACTGTACGTGTCCCTGTGAACCTAAAACTATTTCTTTGCCCTTTTTTTGCTCGTGTCACATTCTGAGCTCAACAATGTCTTTTGTGCAGTATAAAAAGTTGTGTCACATATCATTATAAAGTTAATTTCTTTGATTACTTATTTTACAAAGATTGAAAAAGTAAGTCCACAGGTGTTACTAATACCGACTGTGGTTGTTGGTTGCAGTCAACATTGGCAACGTTTTTTCTTTTTTTCTTTTCAGAATTGCTCATTACGCATGATTTGGTAAATGACTGTCGGAAAGTTGAAAATCGGAGCCAGAAACTGTTTTGATAGTCTCTGCCTCCCATAAATTGTGTCATTTAGCGTTTTGTTTTTTGGTTGTTGTTTTTTAAACAAAAATTTGGGGTTCAGATGGTTAAAGGCAAATACTTTGAGAAATATTGAGGAGCTAAATGAATCAAACAGGGTCTTGTATGGTCCCAGTCTATGTGTTTGAGGGTTAAAGCGGGCAAACACGCATGTATCTGTAAGTTCATCTACAGCATTAATAAAAACTGCATCACTTCATTTCAAATATTTTCAGTGCACTAACACTGATATTTTCCTGTGTTGGTATTGCTAACAGAGAGAAAAATAAAGACTACAGAGAGAGAAAATAAAACTGTAGCATTATGTGTAAAAATATATTTATCATATTTTACGCACCAGGCCAAAAACAAAAGACAGCTGGCTCTGTGTCTGAAACTTCAGTCCTCACCAAGTGCAAGGGCTAATTTGAAAAAAGAACATAAGCATCACCCATGACAGCTTGATCTCTTTGCTTTCCAATCACTTCACACACAAGCATTAACAAAAATCAACAATTTGACAAAAGAAAACTTTCAAGTATAGGTTAAATACAACAATATGGATGTAGGCTTCTGCAAGTTTCTGACAAGCGCAGGGTCAGCAGTGTTTATGCAAGGCTTGAAGCCAGGAAAAAGCCTTCTAATCATCGCCACCGATGTTGATAGAAATATTCTTCGGTCAAGACAGCACTCAAGGCAAACGTCTAAAAGCCATCATTCAAAGAAGCACTTTCTGCCTGTTACACCACAACAACCACCAGAACGACTGAAGCGAACACGCACGCACAGAAAATCCACAGTGCAGCATGCACACACCCACAGCAAATGCACTTATTGTACAATGTCGACCCTGGCCAGCATAAAAACATCAGAGCATCCAGGGGTCAGAGAGGAGTTTGCAGCCATTACTAAATCAACAGCACTCTCATGTTACCTTAAAATTTTAGAGGCTTGAAGTCAGAACAGTGTTTATAAGCAGAGGTGCTGAGCATTTTAAAAGTTATCAGCTTGTTTTCATGCTCTTTCTCAGCTGAGCAGAGTCTGTGAGGTGGCTTTACTGCACCGTCAAGGTCTGGATTGCCTGAAACACACATGCCAGAATTGTCATGCACGGATGAAGGATGCTGACACTTAATGGTCAGCCTAAGCTCCATATAACGCAACAGCCACCCATAAAACATGCAGCAGTAAAGTCTGCAAAAGCAACATTGTGGTCTACTGCTCTACTTTACCCCTTCCGACCAACGTTAGCTGAAACGCACTGAAGTCTGACGTCCAGTCCAAACACAGGCTGTCCCATAGCAGGCGAGGAGTCACACAGCCACACCAGATACCCTCCAGATGTGAGAGAGAAGTGGGAGTCGGAGAGGGAAAGTTAAGAGAAAAGGAAGGGAGTGAGTAGGAGAGACGGCTCTGACCTGACTGTGAGCCAAAAACACAAATACTTTCCTTTTTTCTCATATTTTTTCCCCTAAGTATTGCCTTTTTTTCTCCTGAATGTAGCACATCTTTCTAGTTACATGCAACACAACTGCATTGTGAGAGTTTACAATCATTCCGTAGATTTCGGAAAAGACATACTTGGATGCACTTAAATTTGCGATCACTTTAAACAGATAGGATGCTCAAACACCGTCACAAAACCAGCGCTGTGCAGATTGCTGATAAGAGAAGCCAAATAGATCAAAGGAATCAATCTGTCAACCTGTTTGTGAACAGCAATGTGTTCTGGGATAACTTTCATTTGGTAGGCAGACAGATGAGGCATCCAATAATAAATTAAAAAGTGGAAGAGTAGCCTGCCAAAAAAGGGGCGACAGGATATGATCTAATGTTCCGTGTGTTTCTGGATTGCCCCCTTTTTTTCTCACCTCCCATTAGGGACAAGTGTGTGAACATCTGCTACCACTACGGTGCATTAGCACAATTCACTGAACCTCAATTTACATGAGTTTTGGGGATGATTCATCAACACAAAAATGTATTTGTTTCATTAATTTTTTTTACACCTTGCTTGTTATCATCTGATTTAGATTATTTTTTTTTTAAACAAAACGTGTGTGAGCAACTTTTCAGTCAACTTGTCTTGTGTGTGTCCATGTGTGTGGCGATTTGGCAAAAAGATCATATGGCCAGCAGATTCACAATCCACTCACTGAATCACAGTTTTATCCCAGAATACAAAGTCTGTCACTTCAACTAAAGGCTAAAGGCCCAACTCACAGGTTACAGTACAGTAACTGCTTACTAGTTAGCGCCGGTCTGTCCCATGTTGTGTTTTCTGCCTGCAGGCTGACCAGTTGCTGTTGTGGAGGTCCTCGATGTCAGAAACTCCACCATCTTGGACTGCAGATGACGATGGTAGTTGGTAGGCTATCTCATCACCTTGTTCTGTTTTACAGCCTCGGTGAGCTTGGCATAGTGGCATATGAACCAGTTGTCCACCTGCTGTAGTCTCGGAGAGCAGAACAAGGACTCTAGTCACCAGCGGCGATCAAGACAGTGGATTTGGAATCCATTTACAGTATGAGACTCACTGGAGAGGCAGCTGGATGACGCTGATGACCACCACAAAAGCGACCTGGTCAGTCTGCAGGCAGGGACACGTGAGACAGGACAGGGACTGCCTCTGCTGATAGACACTCAGATCCAGACCGTTGTTAGCATTTAAAAGTTTTAGTTTAGCGTTAGCATGAGCCTCAGGTAGCTTGCTAAGCCAAACAGCCACCAAACACTTATTTACAACTTTATGCTGCAGAATTTATCAATACAACTTATTAGCAGTTAGATGGAAGGGAGGTGCACACGTTTTATGGACCATTAGCAAACACACCTGTAACTCCACCTCATTAAACAGTAAGAGGCTCCACCTGGTGATGCAACCAGGTGCTACAGCAGATCTAGAACACATTTTTTAGATAGTTAAACTGCATGTCCTTTGTCTTCTACCTTTTTTAACTGATTAAATTAAAAACGGCTCAGCTCATAGTCAAAATTAAGATCACCACAATACAGGATTGTCAGCTTGTCCTCCTCTATATGTACGTTTGTGTGTGTAAGGCATCACTATAAAACTATAACTCCATGGTCAATTGAAGCACAGCATTTTGTTGTCTGCTTTTATGGTAAAAACCTTTGGGAAATATTTGCTTTTCTGGTCTAGAGTTCAATGAAAAATCAACAACTTTACTGTCTGTACAGTAAATTTGAAGCTACAGGTAGCACCCAGTTAGCTTAGCTTAGCATTAGGACTGGGAACAGGAAGAAACAGCTACCCAGGCTATGTCCAAACACAGATGCTATATATACATGTACCTATTTGGCAGGGACAATTCATTGCAGTGCTGCTTCCCTGCTGTAGCCACACTGGTCTGGTCACTCTCCTTTCGTCTCATTTCTCTAACAGCATCCTTGTCTCTTTCATCATCCTGCCTGTGGCCCTGAAATTGATCTTAGTGCACCATCTTAAAGGATGTCTCAATTCCTAAATTGCATCTTGCATCTTGAGGAGATAGAAGCAATGGAGACTTGCCAGAGGAGCTATGAGTGAAGATGCACAGGTACAGTATATCCTCGCCGTAACCTTTGCAGAAATAAAAATGTGTGAAATGTAAATAACACTGATTTGACATAGATCATAACATACAGCTGTAGGCTATAACAAAGCAATCCACAGATGATGTACCTGTACTATAAATCATATCTAACTGACGTTGCTTTGAAACAGTACCTCTGAGGCAAGGATTTCTCATTTTGCTAAATGCCTGTTGCCTCACTTCCTCCACCCACATTTCTGGTGGGAATACTGCCAAAGTTAAACCAATGCTCCTCAAAAACATAGAGGAACAACACACCCATACAGTTCTGTCCCGCCTGGATTACTACAAGTCATTGTCTAAACAATGCAGTAACTGGCAGTTTACAAGACTGCTCACAAATACTCAACACAGGGAAAGCATTACTCTGGTCAACAATGAATAAGATTCTACTGATTACATCTTTACATGGTCTGGCTCTTCTTTACATCTCAGAAGTTTTAACCCCTCACATCAGATAATTAGTTGCTGTTAAAAGTCCCATGGTCCAGGCCTAAAACAAAAGATGGACCATATTTTTTACTGTTTTAGTGCAAACACTGTGACACAAACTTACTGTCAGAATAGTAGCCTCAGAGCTTACATTCAAAAACTCTTTTGAAAACCTGTCTGTACAGATTGATATTTCTATATTTTATCATGTCTTTACTTAAGCTTTACTGGTGCCTTTTTTTTTTAAAATAGTTTTACTGCATTTTCAGATTTTTTTATTGTGTACTTTTTGTTGCTGTTATGTTTTATTGCAGCTCTTTTTTGTAAGACACCTTGTAACTCCAGTTTTGAAAGGTGCTATAGATTATACTATACTATGGCTTGCATTCGTATAAATGACAAACATCAGGCGGGTGCTTATGCTCTGGTTAGCATCTTCTTTTAGCTAATTTACTTACCTAACACCACAATACATTTAGTACTACTTAACACAATGAATCATACAGTAATGTCAGTTACTAAGGAAGCCCTAAACGGCCATGGTTCAACTTAATTTTTTTCGCTCCGTTTTCTCGAGAAAACAAGATAATTCTCCTCCGTTTTCTCGTTATAATGACATAATTTTGTCGTTATCAAGTTATAAGAAAATCCATTATGTCGTGATAACGACATAATTATCTCGTTTTCTCGAGAGAACAAAATCATTTTCTCGTTATAACGAGTTAATTTTCTGGTGAGGTAGAAAGCGAAACCAACCCGCCAGACCACTGTTAAGGACGATAACTTGTATCCGCAGTTTTGCAAAAGTACAAACAAACACATGAACAGGCTTAACTTACCTCATTAGAGTGTGCAGCGGCAGCAGAGCACCTTCTGGTCTGGCGGGTTGGTTTCACTTTCTACCTCACCGGGAAATTAACTCATTATAACACGAAAACGATTTTGTTTTCTCGAGAAATCGACAAAATTATGTCGTTATAATGAGAGAATGGAGGAGAATTATCTTGTTTTCTCGAGAAAATGGAGCGAAAAAATTAAGTTGAACCATGGCCATTTAGGGCTTCCATAAGTTACAGCATCTTACTGATAAATAAATAGCTTTAATAGAAACATAACATTTTTCTTCGCTAGCTAGCTTAGCCTTCCTGCTAGCATCCACCCTAGGTATATATGTGTATATATTAATTAGTATCAATTTGAATTTTATGCTAACTTAAGACAAGGATAACTTACTGTAATATATTAAATTTAACACATTTGGAACTGTAAAATATTGTAAGATAACTTCTCACCTAAGCTAAGCTAACCGTTTGTCACTTTCTTACAGAACTGAGAACTGTACTTGGTGGTTTTGTGGGTCCTAAACTTGGACAGACAGCAGATTTGGTGTGAATATTATTAGTTATTTATTTTAGTTTACCGGTGTTGGCGGCTTTATACGTAAACTTTATGCGTGAACCTAAACAGCACCTGCATCTCTCTTTTTGGACTATTTAAAGGATCCTTCACTCAGATTACAGAATATTCATAACAAAAAAATATCTATAAAAATTATTAACCCCTCCTTTTTCACCTTTTATTGCTTCGCATCGGTGAATCATGGTCAATTTAATTCATGTCCAAGTAAAACAGATTTCTACAGAGCAATGTCAATTTATTAAAAATAAAAAAATAATTAATTGCATGGAGTACATCTTACCAAATTAAAGTTTTGTTTTTCTTTACCCAATCTAGGTATAACAGACAAAACATCTAAGAGACCACATGTTGATTGAGTGTTATGTATGTATGTGGGTAAAACAATAAGCATAATATCAGGGCATTAAACTTTTTGTATCTGTTACAGTTTGTATACCTGCCTAAAATTTTTTAATGCTTTTTTCTCAATTTCACTGCTTCAGTTTGACAACTCTATCTAAAATTACCTCTGTGTATCTTTTTGTAAAGTTACACCGCCAGGAAAATGCTCATAGGGAGAAAAAAAAAACTGCATAAAGTTTTATGTGTTTTCTAATCTTCCTTTTCTGGAAAATCTTCTAGTAATTTCCTAGAAAGCAGCTGGTATTTAACAGTTGACTCTATTTCAGGGACATTTCAAGGTTGAGTAATCTGGTGAAGGGTAATGATTTCTACAGATGGAGATGAAATGCTTTTTAAAAAAAATCCTTCTATAAACTAATATAATAGAAACCTTTACATTACAGACAGGGAAGTGAAGCTGCCTTTATTCTCACACATAACGGTGATTCACTTCAGGGACATCTACACAATCAGCTCCATCGCAACCGATTCTTACATTTTACTTTCTAGTTTTTCAAAATTTCAAGGAAATGCTTTCTTCAAGTGCATGTGGCCGTAATATATATTTTTTTCTTGAATATAAATCTACTTGTTGAAGCTATTTGTGCTGGAGCTGCAGACACCAACTGCAGACAGGAATGAAGACTGCGATGAATGCCTGGACCGTGGTGGAAGACACTGGGTCTCCTGTGGTTATAGTAAGCCTGATGTGGTTTTGGGAGACTCACTTCCTCATCACATACCTCTTGAGCTGATGTTTTCAGGTTGAGAAAAAGAAACAGACCTGCGTTTCATAGCCTCAATTCCCCTCCTGAAATTGGAGTAAACGCACTCCAGTCCATGCTCTCGATATTACTCATCATATTATTTGGCAGGCTGTTTTCCCCTCAGAGGGGCTCCCATCGCTGCTGCATGTTTTTAAAAAGTTTCCACTGTTTCAGTGGAACATGTTCAGACGACTTTCTCAAAACAATGGCCCTTCCAGCAGATTCATTTTTATAAAAGGTTCTTGTATTTCCTGTCATTATCCAGGACATTGAGCAGCAGGGAACATGTGAGCTATTACACAGATCAGTGGGGAATCTTAGGACCTCTGATCTCTTTTTTTTTTTTTTAGAAAGAAATAAACACAAACTGTACCGACACTGTTGCACCTGCTTTCACGTTCAGTCAAACACACGCAGCATGATAATGTGTTTATCAATTACAGCTGGGATACTCTTTGCTCTTTTTGCACACAGCGGATATAAACTAACCCGTTTCATCTTTTACTTGAAGAATTTCATTTTCCATTGAGCACAGTTCTCTAGAGGGCACCGCTCATCCTTGTTTGGTGGAACACTGTGTTTGAAATGTAAAAATCTACTATTAGTCATTGCTGTTACCTCTCTGAATCCAAAAAGACATTAGCAGGTTTGAAAGGTATGTTGGCCTTAATAAAACATTTTTTTAAAAGCCAAAATTGCACCACTATCAGATCCAGACACGGTAAAATAAAAACGGTCCCTGAACTATACTCACGTGTGATGTACTGTTCCATCAGAAAACTTAAGCAAGTCTAAGCTGTTGCATATTACAAATCATTTTACTCTACACATCTCATTTACACTTAAAATTTGCCTCAAATAAACTGCAGGTTTCTATACAAATACAAACAATTCTGCGCTCCTCAGCACAACTATGTGGTTATTTGTGACTCAAATCTGATTTTTGTTAACCTTAGTAAATTAAATAAATTCAACTTTCCTTTTGATTTTTTTTTCTATGATTGATTGCATTATAACTGTGTCATCCTGCATAAAAGGCAATATTGAGTTCTCTCCTCTTCTAGTAATAGTTTTGCCGTTTCCATAAAGGTGCACGACTTTTTATTGCAGTGAAAAATGAGCCCACAGTGAGTAAAAATATGACAGAAGCCGAAAATGCCTAGAAAGTTTGACATTTATTACATCGCGTAGCAGTTATCAAATATATTATAGTCTTAGAGATCCTGTTTTCTTGCTTTTTTTGCATGCAGAGATTTGTTTTTCTTTCGTCTGACTCATCTTCTACTTGTTCCAAACTGGCGCCTGGATTTTTGGAAACATGCAACACAGAGACGTCTGCACTTTGTCAGGACCTCAGGCCCGAGGAAGAAGAAAACACTGCCTTAAATAAGGATATTTAAAAGAGAATCAAATCACTTGTTTGCAAACTTCTCTACTTTGTGCCATTTTTCGTCTTGCAGCTGAACATTTTTGCCTCTTTTAAAAAATAACAGAGTACATCTTGCAGCAGGTAATTATTTCCCAGTAAAGTAATGGTCTGTATAAAAGCTGAATCACTGCTGTGTTACATAACTCATACAAAGCAGTAAACATTCTATTCAGGTCAGGGTCATGGTGACGGCAGAACGAGCAGGGACATCACGGAAGATTATTTAGGGTCTTAATACGAGAGTGCCAAAGCAAATTACATGCTACTTTGGAATCCTACTGATTTAGTATTGCACATCTACAAAGTAGGAAGATCAACAAGGTTTCTTAAGCACTATGGTCCAAACTGATCCAAACTTTGAGTCCCTGTATGGCTCACGCTCTGATAGTGCCTTTGATTACCATCCTGAGGCTAATTTGGCCCTCTTTTTCTTCTCTCCTGTCCTGTTTGGGACCCAAAAAATGTATCTTAGCTCACCAACTTGAAGGATGTCACAAGTCCTAAAATGCAACTCAAGGACAGCTGCACAGCTTTGAGCAGAGACGCACAACTGTATCCTCAATGTATTCTTTGCAGGTTTTTCTGCACCTGTAACGTATTAAAGAAACATGATACACAGCTGGAATATACAAATTGTCACGCATAGGACTGACAAATATGTGTATATATCACTAAATCATATTATGTCACTCTTTATTTGTATAGTACTGTTTGTGTGTCACTCTTCTTTTAATCTTCACCACGTGTGTTAAATAAAAAACAAAAATGTATGACATTCTTGTCACATTGTGCCACGTTATGAAATTAATTATAAGCAAATAAATACTGTAAGTTATCATTAACACTGATCTGCTCATCTGGCAGAGATCAGAAAACGCACCTGTAGGCCGTAATAAAACAAAAGAACGATGATGCAGCTGTACCACACATCATAATAAACAGATGTCACTTAAAAACAACAGCCCTGAAGCAGACGTCTTATTGAGTTACCCGTTGCCTCGCCTCCTCCACTCACATCTCTGGTGGGAAGGACACGATGAAATGAGTCAAGGAAAAGAATCAAGGATGTACAAAGTGAGGCAAATTCTGTCACATTTTCTATTAATTGTTTGTACAATTTGTATAAATAAATACTGTCCAAGCCAAGATAACATAAGGTTATTTAGTCAGACCTGAACACAAACCATGAAACTGTTCTTACAGGCTGACAAGTACTCTCCAAGATATGTTGAATGGGCTTTGTAAAACTGCTAAAATTTTTACCCTTTAAGTTGGCCTTTTTTTTCAATGTATTATCATTGCAAGAGAGAAAATGTTCTACTTTTGTTTTGAATAAAAGTTGTGATGCCAATAGCTCCAACATTTCTCATCAAATTTGTTTGCTCCACTGCACAATAAAAACACATTACACTGATGAAATCCCATACGCCCACAGCAGCCACTACTGACCAATGAAATAACCCCAGTGTGACTACATAGTAAGACCCAGAAAACTACAAGAGCCGAGCCAAAGCTGCAGTGGAATCTGGGTCAGAGCTACTTAACAGATTTGTCTTTTAGCCATACTCCTCCGTGTACAAAGGAAAAACTACAGCGTGGCAGTCTGGAACCAGGTCGCTGCAGTGCTCCTCCAAAAAGGGGAGCGAAAGCAAAGCCAAGTGCTGTCGCCTCCGAACACAGAGCCATGCAAACAACCTCAAACGGGACCCCTAAACCGCACAGGAGACTTTAATGTGTGTTCTTTTACACTGAATAAACACTGAAGCTTGGCCAATATTTCCATTTTAACATCCATAAACTCAACGTTACCATTCAATCATATAAAAAGCCTCCCTCTTAAAAAGAACAGCATGTTGTTGAGTCTTGTTTTAAATTCCATTTCACAGATAAACAGTTCTGAAGTACGGCAGTCAGGACCGTGCACTACATACAAATATAGCTTAAGAAAGACAGACCCAAGTCAAGACCACCCTGCAAAGACAAATTTATTTAGTAGAAATCTTTTAGAGTTTTATACAATAATTATAGCAGAAAATGACAACCCCATCCATTAAAACATTGGGCAGCCACAGTGAAAAACATTTCTATCTACTGACTTTGCTTCTGAGACGAGGAGGCACTTAGACTGTTGTGTCCATGACTGTGGAAAATGACATCTGCTCTACTCAAAAGATTTCCAGACATAATATACTTAAAGATTTCGTTAGCATTGGAAGGTTATTTAAAACTGGACATAAACTGAATTAGTATCACAAAGTAGGGAGCACCTGTCTCTACTCAGGAGAGGGGCCGTCACACTAGGACTTGATTAGAGAATTAATTATCTGTCCATCTATCTTATTCTCCCTGTCAGATTGGCAGGGCTGCTGACTAATCCCCTGGTCGGTCAGTGAGGTCACTAAGAGGAAAAGTGCTTCAGTCCAGTGATGGGAGTTTCTTATGGGCCATTATCTGAAACCAGACTTGCTGTTAAATACTTTGTAGTTTTACTCTATTCAGTGTTGAGAGGTGCAGCCACAGCAAGCGCCGGCGTCCCGTCTACAGCTTGGCTTTGCCCGGCTGCAGCTGCAAGCTTTGAAGCTTCATGGCCAGACCCATGTTCCCTGTGATCTTCAGTTTGCCCTGGAAAAACGCCTGTGAATCAGAAAGAGCAGGGAGGGAGTGAGAAAAAAAAACGTCATCCAGACAGTTCTCAATCTGAAGCACACTTCATTCTGTGTTGGAAAGAACTACATGCTGCTGGTTTTAAGAGTTACCGTGAGAGATTAACTCAACCCAGGGGAAAGTGGGGCAACAGCAACAACGGCTTATGAAATGTCAGGAAACTGCGTGGCACACAGGCGCAGAGTGGAGAAATGAATGCTGGTGGACTGGAGTGAACCGAAAAGGTAAATTAGACGATGAATGTAATCATTTGACCACACAGAGAGAGCAGATATACTTGGAATATTTGCTCCGTTCTCAGAAGGAAAAAGCTTTTATACCACAAAACGGCAAACTGAAATGATGTATTTTGCCTTTGTTATTGAAAACATGGTGCAGTTTTCTAAATAATAGGGGGACAAAACAGTAGAAAACTCTTGACTGTGTTGTTGAAACAGCCACTGCTATTATTCAAGACACAACCACAGCGGCAGCTTTTCTGGGGACTTCTGCTACCTGCAATCACTGCAAATCGCTTGTTGACTGATGGCAGAGAGGTGTGTCAACACATCAGTCAGCTACAACAAATGTCCTGCACCATGATTCACTGCTTTTGCCCATAATAATTATCCTGTATTCTTCTTGGGCTTCTACACCCAGCATGAAAAATGAGAGGAAGAAGTCAAACGTGAAAATACTGCAAAAAGAGAAAAGGCATCGGTTTACGTCCCATACTGTTGATCTTTTCAGCAAATTGAAACTGCAGATTAACATGTAATCTTAACAGGCTGCGTTTTAGTCACTATTTCATACTTGTTCCATTGCCTGACAACAGAAACTGAAAAATATGTAAATGAGAACAACTTTATTAGGGAGTCAGCTGTTTTAAAATACAGAACTGAGACATTCTAGAGTCTGCAGAGGCAGCTCCAAAAAGTAAACAAACCTAGTGGACTACGGCAAGCAGCAGGCAGTTAGGGGTCAGGATTATACAAAGTTTAAGCTTGACAACTTTTGGTTAGTTAGGTGTGAGGTAGCACCTGGGTCACATTCTTACTTGCTTGTAAAGCTCAGATGTAGTTTATATACAAGTTTATAACAACAAAACACAATAAAAATGGATTTTTATCATATTGGACCTTGGAATACAGCTCAGCTGCTATCCTGCCCCATTCAGGAAGAAGACTCTCTCTGTTCCTGTGATTGAAAATTCTGACTGGCTTGTAAAGGTAGGCGGCCATCTAGTTAAGAGGGTGCTTGAGGAATGGCAGTAGAAAGCATTGCAATGCTAATGTTTTCTGCTGTTGCTCCAATATATTTAGGATGTCTTGTTGTTTTGTTGGACTTGTCATCAGTTGCCCTTTTTTCTGACTGTCAACTAACCCCATGAAAAGATCAGATCATCGTCTTAATACTTTCCAACTTCCCTCACCTGCTTGTGTCTCTCAAGTCCAAGTTGTTCCTGATGAAGATAAACTTTATCTTTGGTAAAAGTTTCGTTGTTTTCTTAGATGTCCACTAATTTCTTACAAGAGATAGTTATATAAACAGTGCATCTGTTGTTTTCTGCTGACAGTTATTACATACGATGGTGCTGGTGCCTTGTGTTTCCTCACTGCTTCCAGGTGAGCTATTCAGAATGTGCAGCTACCTCACAGTCCTGCAGGTTTATTTACTTTCTACAGCTGCTTTTGCCAACTCTAAAATGTCTCTGAATTGTATTATAATACAGCCAAATTCCAAATGAAGTTGTTATCATTTACATATTTTTCTGTTTCTTGTCAGAAAACATAACAAGAATGAAAAAGTGACTGGAACGCAGCTCATTAGGACTACATGTTAACCAGCAGTCACTACCAAGCTGCTGCTCTGCATCGCTAAAACCCTCATTTTATAACCGACAGGTCATCTGAAAAACTCGGCGTACACAAACTAAAGACGACAGCTTTGCATTCAGCTATGTTGTCATCGAATTTGACACTGCTGCCTAAGTCAGAATAATTACACAATAAGGAGGAAAGGAGTTGCTTTAGCTCCTCTGTGCTTATAAAATATATACCGTGTCTATGTTGAACTTTAATATACAGCCTGAACTTTTTCACTTTGGGGTCAATGGAAACTTGGATTTCTACTGGAGTTGCACTACTGACTAAATAAGAGGCCCTCTTTTTTAAATGTATTTTTACAATTTGGGAGTTTCCAGTTTAAACCTAAGGTTTTGCACTTATGTCAACATCTGTTTACATTTCATACTGTGCTGCATTATATAATAACATACAGTTTATCAAAATAATATGAACCTAAATAAAATGGTCATCTTACTCTTTTACAGGAAAATTATTGGTAAATTGGTAAAATAGTCATTAGTGACAGCCCAATTTCCCAGACCACATTTGTCCTGCGGCTGTCAGGAGTCATGAAATGGGTAAATCAGCCTAAACGTTTGCAGTGTGAGCCTGGTTTAGGAGAAATCTCAGCCTCATCATTTATGTTTCAACAGACAAGTTAGAGAATATTCAGTGTTGCCTTTTTTTCTTCACACAAGCAATTATGTTTCCAATTATGAGACAAATCTCCATGTAACTGCCAGGTATCTCTCTTTTCTAAATAGTGTTATTCATCCTGCCTAGCAACAACTTTATGGTCTGGACAGTAAATTGGCACAAATAGTCAATAAGGACAGAGAACAGTGTTCAATCTTTGTGTCACTGTGACATCAATGAAATATCCTGTTTGTACCAGACAAGACTGGCAAACAAATCTGTTCCACTTATTAAGAGAACCTTTGGACAGGACATGCAGGCTGAGGTGGGCTTAAGTAAACGTAACTGAAACTGTGTATACACTAATATTACGCTGACCCAATATGAAAATCAGGCTGGTCGGGGTCTGGGTCACTCCAAAAGTAAGTCAACATCAGTAAGAGAGAAACTTGATGTTTGCTCTACTTTAGGCATTTAAACTTAAGATCAAAACAAGACAAAAAGGAAAAACTAGATTTTAGTTCTTCTTTAACGTCCACACCATTTACATGCACCTACAGTTTACAGATTTATAAAAACAGTCATTTTTAATAAATAAGGAGGGTTTAAATTTGCTGGCTGCTACGAGACCTTCCAGTTTGTTTGTTTTTTAAAATCACTGATTAAGCCTTTGTTTGCAAGTGAAGTGTGTTTGGAGTCAGACATAGGATAATTTGCTGCTTCATTAATCTGTTAAGGTGATGGTATTCTGTCATTCACACAGAAGTTATATTAATTAATAAACTCAGAGGAAAGATACCTAAAAACCGCTGGAAGCAACAAACTTTCACTCCTGTTAATGTTTTTATCAAAACCTGGACAACATTAATGATTGAGGAGTCTCATCAATCTGACCTGTGACAGACTTTGTCATCATCACAGTAAAGTTTTATGTTTATGAACATTTCAGTTTGCAACATGTGAAACTGTAGGCGAAATAATTGACAGAAGTGATGTGTGATTTGACATTCAAACTGTGCCTTTTGCTCTCTGTGATTATATGAATACTGCTGCTGAAATGTGGAAAAAGCCGTCTTCAAATCGCTTCATACAACTCTAATTACATCACTAGTGTTAACTGGTCTGACGAAGTAAGACTGCTGTCATGAATTATGTGGAAAAATGACCATATTGCTCATTAAGACATGAAGCCGACATGTTTAGTGGTTGTCAGATTAACGTAAAGGACAGCATGTGTGGAAAAAAGTGACAGTCTTGCTTAAGGGATGAGGTTCTAGTCTATGAGATTAGAGGAACAGACAAAATGTGTGCCTCTGAATTCATCCTGCTGCTGCTATCATCAGCACGGAAGACTGAGCCAGTTTCACTGATATGCAGTAATGGTTTGAATCAGGGCCACTTCCCGTCTGTCCTGACACTTTTGTCTTCCCATCACTTCAGCAATGATTCATTTCTGGACTGTCTTTGTATTTTTTGGCACATTCCAATCCAGTCTTTTGATTCTTGCCGCTAAGAGGTTTGAGCACAGTCTCTGTAATTCAGCTGTCCAACTGTGGACTGTGATACTTTCCCACCTGTGTTCTCAGCATTGATGTCAGTGACTATTGTTTTCGGGCTCTTCTTCACAGCTCAAAGGATTTTTCTGTAATCAGTTGCAGCTGTTTTCTACATGCCCTGTATTTGTTTTGAAGTCCACCATTGGTTCATTTTCCAGCACTTTCAAGCTATAGCACTATACAATTTTGCCTCAACCCATGCCATGATTGAATACTCACAGTCTGTGGATTCATCTTCCCCGTCATCAAGGCCAACAAATCTGTATCTGACATGGAAATGGTGCAATCTGCTTTCTTATCTGCAGGGAGAGAGGGGCCAGGCTTGATTCAAAAACAGTCTGTGCATGCCTTGAACTTTAAACTGCATTTCCACCCATGTTGGTTTCACTGTGCTACGAGACGACAGAATGCTGTGCTTCACTTTTCTCACCTGTGTCGTTGTGAACGCAGCCTTTGCCGTTCTTTACATCCACAAACCAAGTCGCCTCCTGTCCGTTGGGGCCATCCTTCACTTTAAAGGCAAACACTCCCCCAATCTTCTTCACAAACTGTTCCCCTTCCTGTAACAAGAGATTTCACATACAGTGAACCAAAAACATCTCCACTGCATGTGAATAAAATGAAATGTGAAAATAACAGTTGAATAAATCTTGTGCGGTAACTACATTACTTCATAAAGTTCTCCAGAAACAAGCAATTACTTCAGATGGAACCGTTTCCACTGCCTATATTTACTCATGTCCCACTCAGCACATTTCAGCTGTACATGCAAAATATTATTACTTTCAGGGAGTCAGAGGTTCAGAGAGCATGTAAATGGGAAATCTTGAGCCTTGGTAATGTCAGAAAATGAACACACAGTGAAAAAAGCTAATTTTAATACATATTTCTGACCTTTATTACTATTTTTGATGAATACATTAAGCTCTGACCTCTCGTGTTATTACTAACCGGAGATACATGGAGGTAGAAGAGTGAATTATCTGTGGGCCACATCTAAGCCCTGTTTTATTAGTCTAAGTGTATCTGTTGAATGTGCACCATGAATAAAAATGCATAAAATGATTTATTATGAGGCCTGATCTGATGATATGAGGAGGATTTATTAGATTCTTCCTTCGTAAATTTTGATCTCCAGTTACCATTGAACATGTTGGAATTGTACATCCTTGTAATTTTTGTGATTTTTAAAGCAGAATGCATTACTGTACCCCGCATTGCACACACACAGGATACACATTCCTGAAGCATACTCCAGAAAGAAGATTCAACAAACTCTGATTTGGCCTCTAAACTCTGAGTTGGTGAATCTTTAGATAGGAAACTCAGAGTTTTAAATTCTAAAATAGCTGAATTCAATTAACCCTGACTATGCTCACTTGACTTAAGCCTGCTTGTGGGTAATGAAAAACTTTATTCTGCTGGTCTTTAATAAAAATAAGTCATTAAAAATGATCAACATTTATCAATATTGACCAATACTAAACATTTTTTCGTGACAGATTTTTCAGCTATATCGCCCATAACTAGCAAAGCCTCCATTTTAATTCAGTGGAGCTAAAAATATGAATGTGTCCCAGTGTGGACCGAAACATTTATCTTAAATAACAGAAATGGAGAAAGGAGTCGAGCTACATTTCGTTCAGCGCTTACCCAGCTTCAAGTTCCCTGAATGGATGATAAAGCTGGATTCCTGTCGTATATTATATTCAAGTTTTAAATCAATTTATTCAGCTGGAGCCTGACCGGTGACAGCAACTGAAGATGAAAAATGGATCAAACACATTGTTTGTTTATGGACCTGTGACTGAAAAAACATAGTTCATCCTAGTAATGATGATTTTAATGATTTGCACTTTAAAATGGGTTAGGTTCAAACTGAATGTACATTTTTAGATGTTTTATGTTCTGTGCAATACTTCCTATATGAAAATATTACTGTTATGTCCACTGGTGATTGTGTGCCGTCTCACTTCTGTGGTGGACTTTTGGAAGCCATGGTGTGGGGAGATGGTCTGTGGGCCTAACAGTGGCTGGCTTGGGAGCCTGCGCCAGAACCCCAGCTGCCAGTTATCTCAACTGATTAGCCAGGAGCTGAAGACCTGGGGCCGTATTCCCAAAGCATCCTAAGGCTAAAAGTAGCTTTTAGTGACGTCATTCTTAGAAAAATCTTAGAATTCCTCAAATTCTAAGATTTTTCCCTTGGTAAGATAAAAGTTATTCACAAAGCGTCTTAGGCCTTAAGAGAGCTCCTAAGGTGAAAAACTGTTAGGAGTAGGGAGGAGGACTTTTAAGAAGCCTAAGAGTGTCTTAAACAGACAAGATGGCAGAAAGACAGAGAGGAAGGAGAGATATCCTCCGTACGTGAAATGACAGCGATTTAATAACACACTACCGGCTCGATCGTGCAGAGATAATGTTTGTGGTGGACCTCATCAGGGATGAGCTGACTTGTCCCACCCAGTGCAGTAATGCAATAACAGCACGTACCAGCGCTTCTCACGCTCGTTGCTCGTGCGTAAAAGGAGAGGGAACGCATTGATCAGCTGGGCGATGCGCTCCCAAGTCTGCCTCTTCCCCTGTGAGGGGGCTGTGATCCCAGGACCCAATTTCCCTCTTAATACTGTTTTATTTTCATCCACGAGCTGTGCCAACAGCAGGCACTGCTCTTGTGTCCAGTTTGGCCTTCTTGTTCTCTTTTTATCCATTTCGTTCGTTGTTTTGGTCATTCTGCCAAATCAAACCGCTTTTTATAAGGACGCCAGCATCACAGGAATTGCTGACAGCTGAGTCTGCGTCCACCATCAAGTTACCAGCACGGACAGTAAACATAACAATAAGCACATCAATATAATCGGCATGTGAATGAGGGACGTTCAAACATTTTTAAGCTGTGTCACAATTAATTTAATTTTGCTGAGTTTCATCATCATGACATAAAATTAACGTCACAATTACACATTTCTTAATACAGTCCAAGTTATATGGTCGGTTGCTTTTAGAAGACTGCGTCATACCTAGCAACGGGGTCAACCACACCTCCTCACTAAGATAAAAGTTTCTGTACCCTCCTTGCTCAGAGTTGCTCTCAGAAACTTCCTGAATCACTCTTAAGCTAAGATTTCTTGGTAGGAATTTTTAGGCTAAGTTAGGAGCTCTCTTAGAGGACTCTCAGTGAATACGGGCCCTGGTAAAGACAGATAAAAGTTATTCACAAAGCGTCTTAGGCCTTAAGAGAGCTCCTAAAGTGAAAAACTGTTAGGAGTAGGGAGGAGGACTTTTAAGAAGCCTAAGAGTGTCTTAAACAGACAAGATGGCAGAAAGACAGAGAGCAAGGAGAGATATCCTCCGTACGTTAAATGACAGCGATTTAATAACACACTACCGGCTCGATCGTGCAGAGATAATGTTTGTG
>OMNN01071329.1:0-28322 GCA_900302755.1 Chromis chromis
TTTTTTAGTGTACACACTAAATAGTAACCCAAGGGGCATTTTCACACCCCTTAATTAAGTGATAAAAATCTAATGTTAATGATTATTATTCACTCATTCACACCTCTTATTTAAAAACTTTAAAAACTGTCTAGTACCTGTGTACTGTGCAACACCAGTAATAAGACGCTTTGATGAGAAGAATTCTGCATACAGTGAGGTCTGTCTTGCTAGATCTCCTGGTTTGAGGGGAAAAAAGTCACTAAAAAGGTCTTTATTGGCAAGAATTATCTCAGTTTTAGACACAAAGGTTTGACCTTACTTTGATAAAACAATGTCAGTTGAAGGTACACTTCAACCTCCTCCTGCACTGCTTCTTTTTCTTGGATTCTCAACTGACAAAGACTGAAAAATGCCATTTATACACCAGCGACTCGTAAATGGATACTGCATTCCCTTTTTTTTTGTCAAAGCAATGCAGCTGAATGTTGCCGTGCTGTTCAACAATTATTATACTATTTTGTTGTAATGATGTCAAAATATGTTGCAGAACCACGTATACATCGATCAGGCATAACATTATGACCACCTGCATAATATTGTGTTGGTCCCCCTTATGTGGTCGAAAATGCTCTGAACCATTGGGCATGGACAAGAGGACCTCTCAGGGTGTCCTATGGGGTCTGACACCAGGACGTTGGCAGTGGATCCTTTGGGTACTCTGGCTTGTGCAGTGGGGCCTCTGTCAATCAAATTTGTTCCACTGCATCCTGTTGATGCTTGATCAGAATGGGGTCTGGAGGTCAAATCAACATCTTGGGCCATTTTCATCTTCCTCAAGATGTTCCTGACTGTTTGATGTTTCTGCCATGTGGTGGGGTGCATTTTCCTGCCGTGGTAGGCCAGTGACATTTGGGATTTCCATTTGCATGAGGGAGTGTGCTTGTTCTGGGACAATGTTTATTTGGGTGTCTAAATCTCATCAACACGGATGCCAGAATCCAAGGTTTTCCAGCAGAACACCACATAGTACCAATATGATCAATGTTATTCACTTCACCTGTCAGTGGTCATAATGTTGAGGCTGATCGGTGTATGTGACTTTAAATCATATTTTTGTAGTCCTACATTTATACTGTATTGTCCTCTTTGGCTCATTAGTAATGTCATATTATTGAACCCCCAAATACTAATTTAAAGAATAACCTTTGGTGGAAAAAATGAAAGATGCTGCCCTTTATAGCGCTGAACTCTTTGCTCGCCACCTTTAGGAACTTATCCGGCCATAAAACTTTCCCCATCAGTGCCGGATAAGTAAAGAATCCACAGTTGCACACTTAGAGGAACAGAATATGGTTTTACTGTATGTGTGCATCGGAGGCTGTAAATTATGAGGCCAAAAAGGTTGAAAATGACAAAGGTTAATGAAGCGCATGTGTGTCTGCTGCAGCACATTTAAGATGTGTGCGGAATATTTGAGTGTTTCTCCACTGCCTGCACAAATACTAAAAGAGAATATTAATGAAATTAGTGTAATATTTTCCATCTCGTACATCACGCAGCACTTGGATGATGACTCCTCTCCATAAATCTGTGCTTAATTTCCTGCAATAAATTTGTTGCTTTCAGACTTTAAGCGAGTTCAGCTTGAAGAAGAAAAAGGGAACAAAGGAAGGAGCTGGAGATTTATTTTCCCTGGAGCGAGTCAATTTTCAGCTGGTTGAGATGATTTAATGCAACTTAATAAACCGGTTTCTTGTTTGTTTTGATTGCAGAGAAATTACATGAATGATCCACCTGAGGTTCTGAACCCAGGAGCCTGCTAATGTCTTGTATTTAAAATCAATTCATGGAGGGGGTGAAGGCTGGTTTACATTTATGCTTTTATCACAGAAGTGTGTCTTTGAGCTCCTTCAGAAACATTTCCTCTCAACTAACAGTGATTGAATCTGAGTGTTTGTAGCCACTGATTCAAACGTTTCAAGGTGTAAATGTTACTGAAAGGAAAACAGCGGAAAAAGAAAAAAAACACAGAATAAAGAGCAAAACCAGCTTCTGTATCAATTCTCTGTGTGATGAAGGCATATGAAGGGGATGGGATTCTCTGGGTTATTTTGTATAAAACTCTTCCCCCCCGAGCCACAGAAGCAACCGCGGATTATTTCGCAGCCGTATTTAGCACGGCAAAAGTTAGCTCCAGGTTGTGCTTAAGCCAGAGGAACCGAGTCTCATAATTGAAGCCAAAGGGCAGCGAAAAGGGAGCAGCCAGAGCCAGGAGAGAGTCAAGTATTCACAAGAGGTTGATAAATGTCAGCGGTAAACATGTGCTGGACCGGCTAAAGGTCTCAACACCTTCTGTCGTCACCGCCGGCCCCCGCAGGCCAGAGATGCATGGAGGAAACTTAAAGGATCACTTCACCCGTCGAAGAATCACGGCATCGGGCCATGCAGATAGATTCAGGAGGGTTTAACATGCTTCCCTTTGTGATTTCACACCCGAGCTGAGCCTGGTTTCACAGATGGGACAGAATTCATCCGATCCTGCAGAGATTCACGAAGAGGCGACAAAATGATGTTAAAAAACACTTGACGGCAACGTGTCTACTTGGGTTACACAGGATTATCCTCAGAACACATCACAAAGCTGCAAATCTCAGAAAATCTGCACACAAAACCAGAACCGACCAGCAGTAGGCAGATATTTTTACTAATTGCACCATTTTAAGTTTGGAAATGTTCAGTTACCTACTATTTTATAGTGATTTTATTGCAGAAAATTAGCTTTACAACTACAAGCTGTATCAGTGTTTTCATAGGTCACACTCGGACCTATTATCTTTTACTCTATTTTTATATTTGCACATTTCTTTTTTCACATAGTTTTTGTCTGATTGTGTAAATGCACCAACAGGATGCTGCTTAATTTTGGTGAATACTGCAATGACAATAAAGGAACTCTCTTCTATTATATTTGAACTTCAGCTGAGAGAATGTTTAAGATGAGATGAGATTTTTTTTTTAAACTGCTCAGATCCAGGCTTCCTTGATTCTTGAACTTGAAGCACAAAAGGCCTGCCTCAGTCAATGGACTAGATCTTCATCATCATTAGCTGTGTGTCCATGAATGCATTTTTATGAATTTTAAATATTACATGAAAAAAGGTTAAACAGAAAATTTGGAAATAATTTCTCCACTTTTGCAAGAAAATTTGAGTTGGAGTTTGACGCTTTCAAAGAGTGCTTTATGGAAAATGAAAATATTCTTTCTTAAGAAGTTCTAACATGTTGGCTGACATGACAGAATAATTACGAACTGAAACCACAGTTTTACTTGTTTCTTCTTCCTCAAGATTTCTTTTAGTGGTTAGCAAACAACTGGTTTTGTTTCAGGCTTCTTCTACTCTGTTTATTACAGCTAATGTAGCCTATAGCGCCACCTTCTGTAGACACTGTGCAGCCGAGGTTAGTCGCTACAAAGCAGTAAATGAAAACAAACCTAATGTGCATTTTCTTTCTCTTGTTTTTTAAAAGTTCACTTCATATTTATTTGACAGATATATGGACGACTATAGGACAAAAACCCAGCTATAAAATGAGATAAGATAAATTAATCCAGAAGGAAATTGTTGGACCAGATATTGGTCAGAAAACTAAATTATATAACATGAGAAGGAGCAGAGTTGGAAATCAATAAAATGTAAGTACAATAAATTACTGAAAAAGTTAGAAAGCTAAAATAAGACTAGAATAGAAAAGTAAAAAGTAATACTAGCAGTGATTCTTAGGTAGTAGAGAAATATCTAACGATAATGAAATATTACACATGAAATTTAAAATGATGTTGCACAAACCACTGAGAAAAGTGATATTGCAAATGATATTATTGTTCACCTCACCTCTCACCTGTTTACAATGCAGTATTACATTCTCTACCCAGGAAGAACAGAACCCATTCACACCTGGCCACAAAGGGCACTAACGAATCCCATTGTGAGAGGGAAGGACCTAACCACTCGCATAATGAGGGGAGGGGCAACACACACCCAGCAGACTGGAGCTTCAATAGTGTTAATAACTCCTGAAGGGTATACAAATCTGGTCAGTTTAGAACTGATGAAGCCTCTTGGATGAGAGGTGAAACATCTTCGAGAAACTCAAGCAAGTCCAGATGCTACGATTGAAACTACAAGGATAACCATGACCAGGATGACTGAGAATCTTCACAGACAACATATTATTGTTGGGATCTAAGTTTCTGATGTTCCAGCTGTCATTACTGCAGAAAGGGGAGGAGTTATACAGTTTGAAGGCCACTCATACAATAGAATAGAATTTCTTTATTGTCATTGCAAATTTGCAACGCAATTAGTCAGTAATCTCTTAGTGCTAAATAAAGATAATAGAATGGTTTCCCAAAGAAACAGACATACAGTGTGATGACAAAAACCTCAAGCAGCTGCAAGAAAGTTGCACATAAGCCCATTAAAAGATCCGTAAATGCAGCTTTAACAGCAGATTTAATCTTGAATCTTTTTATAACTGGATGGGAAAATAAATGGAAAGTGATGAATAACGTCCTTCTGCTGTTATGTGGGTCAGCTAAGATCTGTAATCATCATCCGATGTGTCTAATAAGTCTTTGTGATCACATCTGCTGGTGTCAAACTCGGTAATGTTCCTAAAGTGGGGCGCAAATTTAATGCAGTTTGATTCCTATTTTGGGTGTTTTCACATTCTGCTGTAAGGATGCTACATTTAAACAGCATAATGTTCACATCTGTTTTCTTTATAGACAAGAGCAATGTGGAAAAAAAATCATTGTTTCTCTCCCAAGCTATAAAATTCATTCATTCATTCACTCATATCTATGCAGACGTTTGTTCCAGATTATCCTTTCTAGGTTCTAAGTTCCACTCTGATTAAACCAGGTCTGAATTCCACAGACTCTGAATGTGTCCGGTGGTTTCAGGCAACAAAATGTCAACAGCAGATTCTTTAAGTCCTGGAAGTCGCATGGATTGGACCTGTTTTTCCAGAACATCCCACAGAAACTCGATTAGATGGAGATTTGGGGAATTTGGAGGCAACACCTTGAACTTTTCGTCATGTTACTCAAACCATCCCTGAACAGTGTCTGCAGTGTATCAGGGAGCATCATCCTGCTGAAAGAGGCGTGAAGGGTGGATGTGGTCTGCAGGAATGTTTAGGTGTCAACGTAACATCCACATGAATGCAGGACTCAAGGTTTCAGAGCATCACATTGCCTCCACACCCTCTACCCATAATGCATCCTGCTGCCATCTCTTCTCCAGGTAAGCAACACACCTGGCCGTCCACATGATGGAAAGAAAAAGGGTGATTCATCGAACTACGTCTAGTTCTGATGTTCATCTCAGTGTCATCATGGATACTCTGACTGACACGCTCTGTTCAGTCTCTATCATAGCCTCAAAATCATGTGTTTTACCTCGCTAACATGTCCATGTGGTGTTTTTTTTTTATATGCTAGAAGACATCTCACAAACAAAATAAGCAGTCAAGTCTCTCAGATCTCCAACTACACAAATTTCCTGCTTCCAACATCAACTTCAAGAACTGAGTGTTTACCTGCTGCCTCATATATTCATCTACTGACAGCTGACGCTGTAACGAGATAATCAGTGTTATTTACTTCAGCCCGCTGAGCGTTGAATAGTGGCACTTTCAGGTTGGAGTGAAAATATGATCATTTTTTTAAACCTCTCTTTACACTATATTCCTGCATTTTGCATAAATGCTTGCACGAAATCTGTATTTTCTTATGTCGCTGATGTTGTTTAATAGCAAATCACTCACTGCTGAATAACGTGGCTAACAACTACAAAACTACCAGACATAAGGAGAGACTGGCAGTATTACTAATGAGTTAATTGTACTCCTCGAGTGTGAGACAAGCCTTTGTGTATTCATGTGGAACTGTGTTAACTTAGCAAACTGTCTGCATTGACGGCACGTAGCAAATCAAATCACTGCCGCTGCTTCTCGCCATGAATATTCATGACAAACGCTCGCTATCAAACTCCATCGAGCTGCGTGGCTCTAAGTGCAGGACGTGAAGGAAAAGGAGTTGATACACATATTCATAATTATTACTTCTTCTCATCTCATACGCCGCATCGACCAGGTGCTCTCAGCTGTTTGATCCGCCTTATTAAAAGAAACTCCCGTCTCCTGATCTGAGGCATTTAAGGCCGCCGCTAATTGAATGCTGCCTGACATTTTAGCTCACCCAGACCCCTGCCAGACCTGACAAACATGTCAGTTTCCGCCTTTCAGTGTAATTGGGTTTCCATCTCGGCTCGGCTAGCTGCCCCCTCTTGGCAGTACATAAGTTGGAAGGCTTGCGAGCCGCGTGTGAAAACACAGAGCTACACATTCATTACGTATGAATGAACGGAGGCAAGACAAACAAGATAAGTTTGGATAATTAACTAGCAGCACTCCCGCTTTAAACATCTTGATCTGTCTCGAGCTGCAGAAATAATGAATCCTTCACAGTGATCATCAATAAATAACAGAACAACATATGCCATTTGCTGGATGCTTCTCGCAGAGCATTTAACATTATTGCGCTTCTTAAGGGGGGAATTCGGGCTCCTTGTTCTGACCGGATTGTGTAGCTTTCACTCCCCTGCTGAGAGAGTGGGCAATGTCCCGTGAAGGCACGTAAAGGATTATTGATGGGACACCCCCAGCTCGCTCAGATTTACCCATCCCATCTTCTTTACAACTCCACTTCTGTCTCACACTCTGTCAGCCGGTCTCCATCTCCCCGTCCGTCCGGATTTGTCTCTCCTCCTCTGTCGCTGTGTGTCTCTCTTTCTCCAGGGCGTTTGCAGCCATTTGGAGATTGTGCCTTAGGGCTGACAGATGTTGCGTCCCCTCCCAGCACTTCCCCTCCCACACCACCACCACCACCGCATCACCTCAAACGAAACCATCATCCGTTAGCTCGTCCTCGATTGTGGCGCCACCACCACCACCACCGCTGCTGTGCGTGTTGCGTTCCAGCCAGCAAAGCATGGCTGATTCGCTGCGATTCATTTGGCATGCAGCGTGTCCTTAAAAAGCCGGTGGACAAAGAGACACTTCACCTCCTCTTTCCCTGCTTTATCCCTCTGCACAGGCTGTGTCGGTATCAGTATGCTGCTGCTGCACCAGGTGGTATCGCTGCAGGTGTGTCTGGTGTAAGTAAGCATGTGTCGTAATGACACTTGACCTGTTTAATCAGCGGCTACGCCATAATTCTGCTGTAGCGCTGATTTGGCTGCCGGCTAGTTTATGCAATATTTTATGATGAAAATATGTAATAAAGTGTTTCTTCTGCTCTCTACCTTTGTGAATATTCATTCTCCATAAACAGGCTCCGAGGCGAATAGCTCCTCTTTTCGTGCCATCACTGAAAATTGCAGCGCATCTGTTCAGTTTGTCCTCAAAATGTACAGATCTTAGTCGAGTAACTAGTGATTCAAATCTGTGCAGAGCATCTCTAAACCCTCAAATATATGCAAAACTAAATCATTTATCAGAGCAAGAAACTGTAAAAACAGAAAACAGTATCAGATTTTCAACTTTCCAACAATCCTCAGACTACTCATCAGTGACGTGACGGAGCACTTTACCAAATTTAAACTAAAATCATGATATCTCATCAGAAAACCTCTCTGAACCCCATTATCTACCTGCAGGTTTGAAATACATGTTTTCTTTATTTAAAAATCACCAAAATCACACCATTTATCAGAGCAAGAAGCTATACAACCAGAGAAAATTATTGGATTTAAACTTAAAAAATATTAATTATTTCAGCTTTCAATCAATCTTTGGACTTTTGGACAGAGTGGAGAGTGACATCGGAGTTGGTAGGTCCGCGTACTAGAACCACGGCGGTGTACTAGAGCCTCGGGGGTGCTCGGCTACGTACTAGAGCCTTGGCAACGCTCGGCTACGTACTAGAGCCTTGGCGACGCTCAGCGGTGTTCGGCAGTGGCGTGCACTACTATTCGAATATCAAAATTATTATCCGAATACCACCACAACGAACAAATATTCGGATATTCGGGACCCTACAAATAACATTTCTGAGTTCTCTCTCCTTCATGTTTGTGCTGTTTCCATAGAGGTGTAGGACTTTGTACTGCAGTGAAAAACAAGCCCACAGTGAGCAAAAAACACCCAGAAACTGCTTGGTATTAAAGGGGTAAAACAAAGCAGGTCTGGAAGTTTTATTTTGAAGCCTGCAATGCAACGATGATTTCCCACTCATTGCTACATAACAACTTGTCACAACACAGAATCTGTACTCAATAAAATGTTTATGAGCTCCTCATAATTACAAAATTCTCCCTTTCAGCAAAGGAAGTCTGTCCTGGACTCCACAGCCTCTGCACACGTTTCATTCTTATTATCCTTAAAAGCATTTGACCAGAACATCAGTCATGTTTATCAGCAGCTTGAGGCCATCAGGCTTTAACCTACATTACAAAAACACAATCAACCTATTGTTCCTACTGAGCGCTACAACACCAGCAACTCAGTACCTTATTATTATTTCAAATTATGCTCGACTTGATATCATCCTAATCACTGAAACTCCGTCTGAATGACAGCTGATTAATCCTAAATACCATTTATGTTTCCCGGAGCTGAACAACATTTAATTCTCAGCACACTGAAAAGTATTCGTCTGTAAATCTGATGCAATATTTAAAGCTGTCAACATCAGTGAGTAGATTAAACGGTGCTCACATTTTGACGTCTTTTCAATTCTTCAGTCTCTCACTGTCTTTGCACTCTGCACTTTAACGTCTTTGAGTTTGACGTGTTTGTTTTCTCAAAAAAACAAGTTTAGTTAAATTAAAAGCAGATATTTCGCTTGTCAGAGCACAAAATGATGTTAACAGTGTTTTGGTTTCATTTCAGTGTCCCAGTAAGCTACATGTGCCACTGTGGGTCATAAAAGCAGCTAAATGGAACTCAGTCAGGGGATGGATGCAAGAAAATTTCCAAGTCACTGAACATCTCTTGTTAAATCCAAGCAAGAAAGAGACGAGTGAGGGAGGCCACCAAGACACCTATGACTCCTCTGAAGGAGTTACGAACTTCTGAGATCGAAGAGACTGTATACAGCAACTGTTGGCTGTTCTTCACCAGTCAAAGTTTTATGGGAGTGTGTCAAAAAAAGACACTGTTGAGAAAAGCTTATATTAAATCTGGACTAGAGTTCACCAGAAGGCATATTGGAGACTCTGAAGTCAACTGGAAGAAGGTTCCTGGGTCAGATGAGACCAAAATTGAGCTTTTTGGATATCAGACTAGATGCTAATTTTAAACGAAACACTGCACATCATCACAAACACACCATCCCCACCGTGAAGCATGGTGGTGACAGCATCGTGATGTGGGGATACTTCTCAGCAGCAGTCCCAGGAAGGCTTGTAAAGGTAGAGGATAAAATGAATCAATAAAGTATAGGGAAGTCCTGGAGGACAACCTGATGCAATCTACGAGAGAACTGTGACCCTGAAGGTTAGTTTTCCATCAAGACAATGACCCGAAGTGAACAGCCAAAGCTACACAGAAATGGTTTAAAGACAACAAGGTGAATGTTCTGGAGAGGCCGAATCAGAGCCCAGACCTCAATCCAAATGAGGCTGATTGAGACCTATCCACACAGGCTCAATGCTGTAACTGCAGCCAAAGGTGCATTTACTAAATACTGACTTGAAGGGGGACACAACTCAGTTCACAGCAGCCTGCTTTAGGGAACAGCTACGTGCCTAACAAATTAAGCTATAAATATACCCTATATTTCCCATTGACTACACTATTTAAAATGAATATCAACTGGTAATGTTGGTGTCTGTTGGATCAGAGCAACCTTAGAGCCAAACATCACCTTTAATATTTGACTTTCACAGCCAGGAGCAGCCACAGTGAGTGGGTAAATGAAGACCTGCAGGCAACAGGCTGCACACCTCCAACTATTCATCATTTACTTTGTCCTGCTGTCGTGTGGAAAACATGAAATGAGGCTGCAAGATGCACATGGCATAGTGGAAATAATAGACTGACTTCATTAAAATGTCCTCAGTCATTTCATTGTTTCGCTTCACTTGTACTTCTGACAAAAGAACTGCTCAAGAAATTTGCTTCTCCCACAACTCCAGCATTAAACTGCACTTGTTATTGCTTCTAGTTGAGGTTAAATGAAGCAGGAATTCTGTTCTTTGTACATGAAACAGACAAACAGACCTACGACACAAACTTCTGCAGACTTTGTTTGCTTCACACAGTCAGACATTAGGACATTGCAGCCTTTCCACCTGAAGAAAGCAGCAGAACCCTGAAAATAAACTGCTCTGCATCTCTACTTCACAGCTTGAGAAAGTAGTCATGCCAGTATCCATATCCGGCTCATCCAGCCTCAGAGAGCCGTGAAAAGTCTGTCTTTTAGCATCCAACGCCAAAACAACAGCTTCAACTCAGAACAAAGGAAAAGTAACATAAAACAAACTTGTCTTTAATTTATTATTTGCTTCTTTTGCCTCATCTGGTGCAGTTTTTTTTTTTTAAACTTCAGTTTTCCGATTTGCTTTTCCATATTCATCCATTAGCTGCTAATGCATCCCTTTTGTTTGAATTTTCTCCATTATTCACTGCAGTGCACTCATGTCTTCAGTACTGCTCTTACTAATTCATGCCGACACTATGTAAATTTGTGCAATTTATTATTATTTCTATGTGCATTTTTCAAACTTTATTAATACCTGCACATGATAATGGGGCATCCTCATTAGGACAGATAAAATGGTCCATAAAGGAAATTTAACAGGTTTTGAAAAATCTGAATTGTAAAATTCCTTTCAGATGAAATATTCACATGACCACCAGAGAATTAATCACTGGTTTTGCAAAACGGTGCAAATAAGCTGCAGAAGACTTGAGAACAATGTGCAGAATGTGAAGATACCAGGAAGCCTTAGTGGTGAGTAAAGAAGTACAAGGTATAAGGTGCTCGGAGAAACACGACCATGACTGATTAAGATTCGCAAGTTGAAGGTCGGACCCAGACACACCTGAGGACAGATTTTTAAAGGTTTTATGGAGACTTGAAATGACAGGGACTCTAGATGGAGCAGATGGACTTGGACTGGTACAGGCTGCTATAGAGAGTTGGCTTTCCAATGCAGGAACTCAATGGCGTTTATAGGAACAGCCTCGTAATCGTCCGTTAAGCCTTAATGTTTCCATTTGGGCGTTGGATTCGACAGCTTCAACCGCAACGTGAACTCCAACTGCACCATACGGTATTCTCCAGTTCTATGAGAATGTAGGACATAAAACAATGGAGGTTTGCTATGACAGCCTGTATGGTGACTTTTTTATGTTGTTGATTGTAATGTATAGCAATTTTTCAAGGCCGCTTGGTGTGTTTTCCTTCCTTGAAAAGAGCCCTGAAACAGGTTCTACGGGGATAGTTCCTGCAAATGCAAAAAGCTTCAGGTCACCCCAAAATGGCCCATGAGTTTCTGCAGTGGAAAACAGCCTGTTAAGGATAGTTGGACTGTTTCAGCATGATTATGGACTGAAAATCACCTTCCCACACTGGAGGATGTCTTCTTCAAGCAAAAAAGAAGTCTGCAGCACCCGAGAAGGCCCCAATCTTTGTGTGGGACAACACTTCAACAAATAATGACTCCTTCCTCAACTGACTTAAATCGAAAGAACTACTTGTGGAATTTTCTCAAACTGAAGATTTACAGTGAGGGACAGTCCACCTCATTGTTGACACTGAAGATGGAAGGTTCATGGCAGATACTGAAAAGAAGTGTGGCTGTATTGGCCACTGATGTGCAGATTCTCAGTCCTCCAGGTCATTAGGAGCTGCAGTAAAAGGCAATGGGACCTCTCCTGTAGGTTCTTGGAGATGTTTCACCTTCACCCAAGAGCCTTTTTCAGTTCACTGGTCACTGATGTTTGCCAAAAATGTTGTTTAATTGTTATTTTGTGATTATTAAAAGTTGTCCAAACATTAGTTCATGAGGATTGGTCACAGACATCATCCTTTACACGGCTGGTTATTAGACAGTATATCACATATACTGAGAAATCCAAAGTGTGGCATAATTTCAGAGGGTAAAAAATAACTCCAAGAAGGTGACACGCAAACTCAGGGTTTATTCCAGGAAACAGCTGGGGTTCAGCGGTTCACACAGGCAGCACAATCTAATGTCACCCTGAATGTCACCACACAGAGAGAGTTCAGCTAAAGAGACTTTATGGATGTTCTGACTGATGCAGCAGCAGAGTGTCTCTTCTGATGAAGTTTTATTATCCTAAAGTTTCTCAGACAACTCACCGAGGACGAGGTGTTTGCCAGCTGCACTTTGTCAACTTGAGGTACACTATATGATCAGGTTTACAACAAAAACATTCAAAATGATCCCCGCTTTTGTAATATTTATATTTTAAAAGCTCATATTAGCTGCAGTTTTGCATTTTTTATAATATAGCACATCTCTTTCAGCCCTGAAACCTTTTGTTTTGGGAAGCCCTTCTTATATGCTGAACAAAATTGAGAACAAACAAGCAAATTTGGAAATGTTCTTTTCATTGCCTAATAACTGCAGACTTCTATATTCCTCCCAGAAAGACAAGACTCACTTTATCTTCGTTAAAAATTCAGGATTGAGGTTCAAAAACATTTTTAATTGATATCAGCCCACAATAAAATTAATCCTGAGGAATATAATCTGCCTAACATCATCCAAGGATCAGTTAAAACTGCCCTAGAACCAAACCTTTGACCTGATTTTTTTTATTAACCGACTAACTGGTATTTGTATTTAATGCTGAGACACTACAGGCAATGACAGTTTCTCCCTCCTCTTTCAGACTAATGGAAAGAAAACTATAAAAATACACATTTAGGTTTATTTTACTACACTTCGTCTATTAGAAATTTATGCAAATTAGCAAATATTTAATGACATAAACCCCCATTTGTACAAGAAAGCTTGTTATACAAAAAATTACAAAAATTGTCTTAATGCAAGTATTACCTGTGGAAGTTTCAAGGTAATATGTTAAATTTTTACTTGTACAGAGTAGTTTCCATTAAAAATATATGGAATTTCACTGCAGTTTTCTCAAAATGTTTTTTTCCCCAGTAGGATATACTCATAACTTTTTTGTTTTTTTCCTCTCTATATTCTGAAGATTTTTTGAAGAAGAGTCTGTTCATATATCATTTATAGCCTGATTTATAGAACATTTTATTCCTAAAAACATGGTGAACATTGATTTTTTTTTCTGGCTATTGACAGTATTTTCAAATTTATGGAGTGACAAGCAGACATATCACAATATCCCATCTGAAACAAGAATTTTGAAGCTGTTTCCATTCAACGTTTAGATTTCTGTTCTGGAAATGAATGCAAATGTATGCATAGTTAATTAGATAATACCTCATTTGTGTATTTAAACATAGAAATTCACAAAACCTGTGATGGCAAAAATGTGATTAATCAAATGGTTAAGATTCATGGTGATATTTATTAGTTAAAATTTTTTTCCTAACCCTAACTGTGTATTTGTATACATTCAGTAAAAAAAGGTAAAGGAGTGGGATGTTTTGTGACTTTCCTGTAAGGTGACACTGCAGCTGCAGAGAAAGGCATCAATATTATATAACGTTAAGTATTTATGTTTGAAATTCCTCCAAGCGTTTGCATCATGATGCAAGTCTTTGGACACTCTGATGGATTCTGTTTGTCTTTCTGCGAGACTTTTTTTTCTTTTTGTCATTGCCACTTTGGAGAGAGTTCGAGGATATGAAATATTAAAGTTCACTTTTAAGTCTTGAGCATGTATCCAAAAGTGAGACAATGAACAAGAAGTCTTTGAAGCTCGGCGGTGGGAGGAAGAAAAGTCTCATCTGAGGTGGATTTATATTCCACCCACCTGCCTGTTGTTGCCGTCAGAGACGCACAAGGCCGTAATTGTTTTCGAACGCTGCTCATGCAAACACGTGCGAATCAATTGAGTGCGCCGTCGTGAAAAACGCTTGAGTCCTGTTTGTTTCAGCCGGTCCATTCATGAGAAAGAGCTGTTATGTGCGGACTGGGAGTAAAGCAGCGGAGACCGAATCCATCTGCCACTCAAACGCTTCCCCTGGAAAATTCCCTTTTGTTTTCCAACCATTAGAGGCGATGCCCATTTGTGTGATAGTAATCTGTGTGTGTTGTTCTTTTTTTCTTTTTTTAACCAGCACTTACCATCCACAGCCATTTACTGTAATAATGTGCTCTCAGACAAAATTTCAGGCTAAAACCCAAAATGATTTCCCCTTATGTGTACTCAAGCTCTGTTCTCTCATGTACGGCCTCAGTGTGGAGCCACAATATGAAAATTGATGTAATGGCTGTGTTGTCAGACTGTTTTCTCCATGAGTGACCTCCGGGCCATGCCTCTATTTATCTTTTTTTTTTTTTTTTTGCTCCGTCATTGTTTTTTTCCCCCATTTTCCTCCTCTCTCCACTCCTCCACACTCACTTGCTCTCTGTCGGTTTATTTGTTGTCTCTTTTCTCCCTCTCTGGTGCTTCACTCCCTCTATTCCCACACAGCCACACAGGCTTGATTTACCTCCACCGCCGGCTGAAGAGAGGGGCTTTTGTTTGCCACCAGCTTCGGTCACATGGCTCCACGCTGGGGGTGACGAACCTGCATTTTCTACTGCACACATGTGAGTTTGTTGGTGTGGATGTGGGAGGAAGAACAGGGTTTTTGTGAGCGTTTCAGAGTGAGAAAACTGCACTGTGTTTGTTTCTCTGCATTATTTTTATTTATATTTCATTTTAGCCTCGTTAGCAGGAGTGCAACGCCGCTCTATCCATCTATCTGTCAGTGTAATGCTTCCATCCAGGGTGAAATATCTCAAACAAATATTGGATAGACTGCAATTAGATTTGGTTCAGACGTATCATCTGTACAAGATGAATAGTTACCTCACGCACACAATGACGTCATGAGCATTGCATTCTGGGACTGTTGTGGAATCTCAGCAGTAGGAACAAGCAGCAGTATCTTACAACTGGAGTAAAAACTGCAGTTCCACAAATGTCCACTAGAGGCCTTTATTAAAAGTGAGTCAACCCCATAGACCTCCATGTTAAAGTGTCTAAAGTTAAAGTGGAAATAAACATATTTACAGACTGACCGGAAAACAGTTTTGGTCTCTATAGTTAATTTTCCTATTTGTGACAATTGCACTGTACGTGAATTTGTATAAAGCTCACCCATTTAAATTGTATTCAGGCTTAAAGTTGTGTTTATTTAAAGGCGTGGCGGCTTTAAGTGACAAGTAGCTACCAACTCTCTCAGCTCCACCTCTTTGCTCATTTTTGGATTAAGCGAGATTTAGGAGTCAGCCAGAGCACTACTTCCATCCAGGTCAAAATATCTCAACAAATAATGGATAGATCACAGATTTGGTTCAAGGTGAATGGTAACCTCACGCTCACAATGACGTCATGAGCATTGTGTTGCATTCTGGGATTCTCAACAGTAGGAACAAGCAGTAATGTTAAAAATAGAGTAAAAACATTGCAGTTCCTCAAATGTCCATTTGAGGCGCCAAAAGTGAGTCAACCCCCATAGATCTCAATGTTAACATGTCCAACTTTACAGCAGAAATAAACATATTTACAGCGTGGAACAAAAAACAGTTTTGGTCTCTATAGCTAATTTCCCTGGTTGTGGCAACTGTACCGTGGGTAAATTTCTATACAACTCACCCATTGAAATTGTATTCAGGTTTGAAGCTGTGCTTAATTTAAGGCATGGTTGCTTTAAGTGACAGGTAGGTACCGTCAAGGAAAGTCCGTGGACTCTCTCAGCTCTGCCACTTTGCTAATTTTTGCACTATCATTTACAAACATTATATGTTAAATGTACTTTATAACTCTGTCACTACATTTGCTTTCTTTCATACAGAAACCTGTGTGTCTACTCAAGCATTAATATATGTTCTTGCATGTTTTAGTCTTGTGGGGATTCTAGTGTTATGGAATTTCAAGTCACGTTGTTATTTTCTTTACAAATGTCACGCTTTGGCAACATGGTGATACAATGAGTGTGAGAAAGAAAGAAATTCCAGAGAGGTTGCATGAACATGTGAGACAGGAAATAGACAGACAGACAGCAGACAGATGCTTCATGTGTGTGTCTGTCTGTCATTTTGTTTGTGTGTAAGAAACTGTGTGTCCGAGTGTTTCTGTGTCCCCGCGTGTGAAAAGATATTAACAGGATGTCAGGTTGTTTGCAGGTCTTCATCTGCTCACTTCTCGCTGTGTTTAAACTGAGGCCTGCGGTTGTTGGATGAGCTGTTTCTCTGGACTCAAAGACTATTGTGATCTCCTGGTGGAGCCTCTGGTGTGCTGCCTCATTAGGAAAGCTTCTAAACCTCTTGCAAAGGTCCCACAACTGTACAAGCAACAGCAACAAAAGGTGGTAAAGAAGGATCTTTGCACTGCAGTGTGTTTCTCATTTTGAATCAGCTCAGTGGCATCTTATAGAGGCTCCTCCCCTTGGGCCTACTGTATCACTTGGCCCTATACCTTCAATTTGCATGCTGCCTTATAGAGTAGGGCGTCATCTAACCCTCTGATCAGCCTGGTACCATTAAAATGTGCATTTTTAACGAACCAAACACTTTGCGTGTTAGCATTTTTTGCATTTGGTGGTAGACAGATGTGGGGGATGGAGAGCAAAGTGAAAACTGAGGGCTGCAAATTCCAGGACAAAATACAGGAATGGAGGATGGCTGGTAGGTGCTAGGAGGCAAAGGATGAACTGGAATTATACAGTGCTGTGAAAAAGTGTTTTTGCATATTTGTTAAATGTTTCAAATCATCAAACTAAGATAACCCAAGAAAACACAAAATGTAGTTTTTAAGTGATGATTGTATTTATTGAAGGAAAAATGCTGTTCAGCCCATCTTGTCAGATGTGACAAAGTAATTTCCCCCTTAGCTACCAATCTACCAAATTACCAAATTCATTTGGCAGTTGGGTTCAATTTCACCAGCCACACCTATGTCTGATTACTGCCAGGCTTGTTGAATCTAAACATCACTAAATAGAACCTGTCTAGCATTGTGAAGTAGCTAAAGGGTCTCAAAAAGCAGCAAATAATGCCACGAAAGAGATTCAAGACCAGATGCAAAACAAAGTCAGGGACATTTATCAGTCTGGAAAGGGTTACAAAGCCATTGTTAAGGCTCTGGGACTCCAGAGAACCACAGTGAGAGACATTATCCATAAATGGAGAAAACATGGAAAAGTGGTGAACCTTCCCAGGAGTGGCCGGCCTACCAAGATTTCTCCAAGAGTGCGTTGATATCTAATCCAGGAGGTCACAAAAGAACTACAGGCCTCACTGGCCTCAGTTAAGGTCTGTCTACATGATTCCACAATAAGGAAGACACTGGGCGAAAATGGCATCCATGGGAGAGTTGCAAGGCGCAAACCACTACTGACCAAAAAGAACATAAAGGTTCATCTGGCATTTGCAAAAAAATATCTAGATGAGCCCCAAGACTTTTGTTATAACATTCTGTGGACTGATGAGTCAAAGGTGGAACTTTGTGGAAGACATGGGTCCCGTTACATCTGATGTAAAGCTAATACTGCATTCCACAAGAAGAACATGATACCAAAAGTGAAACATGATGGTGGTAGTGTGATGGTTTGTGGCTGCTTTGCTTCCACAGGACCTGGACGACTTGACAATGACTCAAAGCACACAAGCAAGTCCACCTCTGAATGGTTCAAAGAGAACAAAATTAAGGTTTTGGAGTGGCCAAGTCAAAGTCCGGACTTGAATCCAACTGAGATGTTGTTGCAAGACTTTAAAGGGTAGTTCATGCTAGAAAACCATCTAATGTAGCTAAATTAAAACCATTCTGCAGAGAAGAGTGGGCCAAAATTCCCCCATGGCGATGTAAAAGACTGATCACAAGCTATGGCAAATGTTTTACTGCAGCTGTTGCTGCCAAGGGTGGCCCAACCACTTATTAGGACAAGGGGGCAATTACTTTGTCACAGGGGTGATATAGGTACATCTTCAATAAAACATCTTTTAAAAACTGCATTTTGTGTTTTGTGGGTTACCTCTGTTTAATATTCAATAAATATAAATATTAGTTTGATGATGTAGAACATTTAAGTGTGAGAAATATGCAAAAATAGAAAACATCAGGAAATACTTTTTCACAGCACTGTAGTTGCTGAGAATCGAGCAGAAAGAGTCCAATGCTATGTCTCTGGACTGTTTTCCACTAATGCAGCAACATGAAGGTTCAAATCTGTCATTACTGCTGCTGCTGATGTTGCTCTCTGCAGAAAATCCAGATGGATGCAACAAATTCAGACAAGGAAAAAACTGCTCTTTTTGTGGGTCAGGCAAAAAATATTTGAACTCATTATGGTGTTATATGAACACAAAATGGACAGGGATAAAACAAAAACAAAAAAGCACACACAGAAATGACGAAAACCCTAATGGGGAGGAGGCCATAATGGAACCTGAGTAAATTGAGCAGAGAAAAAGTGGTTAAATCTCACCATTCCCTGTTGTGCTGCCTCTAATTTGTTTTAAGCCTGAATAGAAAAGCTCACCACAGAAAAACCTCATCCAACTCCACATCAGCTGGAAAAAAAAAAACTCTGATTAATAACTGACTGGCTCCAAAAGATTAGATTGAAAACTTTAATTTTCAGGATCACCTCAGCATTGGGAAGGAAGTCAACTTTGTAGTTTTTTTTCTTAGACAAAAAGAGATTTATTTTTCTGGGGTGAAAACTTACAAAGAGTTTGCAGAAAAAGCTCAGCCCACACAAAGAACCACACTGTTGTCCAGCAAAAACACCAATTTTTGGTGGTCGGGTGTTACTTTCATAAGGAGTAGAGCTCTATATAAACAGTCTTCCTGGATTAATTCATTATTTTGGGGGATTGGAGGATTTAAATGAACACTTACTTATATTCGACACCAAACTAACTGACACAGTGTTAAAGAAGTCATTGGTGTGGCTGCATTTTGCTCAAAAAGTTCAGTGTAAACTTCACAAACAGCACTTTGTGTATCGCTGCTCAACAACCAACATGTCAGATCATCTAAAAACAGCAGCTAACTTGTCTGTGTTTTATTCTTCAACAGTTCCTGTGCTGGATCACCAGTTGATATTTTTTCAGAAATCATTTGAATATGTGCAGCTGCTCTGCTCCCAGTCCGATCTCATCATTTCAGTATAAAATAACCAGGTTACAGTGATTTCATATGATGCAAATTAGTGGTGCTCCAATTGATTGGCACCGATAATTATCGGCCGATCTCCGTGGAAAAGTATGTGATCGGTGATCGCCGATCACTACCTTTCATTGCCTTTCATTGCCGATCACAAAAACCGATCACCTGTAGTAGCTCATACTTTGCAGCCTGCAGCCTGTAGAGGCTGTGTGTGCAGTGTAGTGTCCCCCTATTCCCGCTGCGCAGACGTGCGGTGGCTCCCATGCGGCCCTTCACTAGTTTGTTGTGTGTGTAACTGACGTCGAGCCGCGACTCAGAGCCACCCATAAAGAGTTTGCTAAGCCATGCTCTCAGGTATTTTTGATTTAGTAACTTATTATAGCTCCTTTGAATGCAACCTACACTTTGAATGCATCCTTTGTTACTTGACATTATTTGATTTAGGCAGTGAGATATATTGGCTTTTATTTATTTGATTTTCTGCACGATTTAGCCTGTTGAGAGCCTTAATGTTTTCAATCTGTTAAGATTGTTTTACTGATAGCAGGTAAATGTAAGTGTTGTTCAGTTGTAACAAGGTAACAACATGCTTTTGTCTAAATTAAGGTGATTTTATGGTTCATTTTTTCCAAATTCTGTAGCTAGTAGCACTCATCATAACTAAATCAAATTTTTTTTACAGCCAATCCATGTGATTGGTATCGGTGATCGGCACTTTGGCTGATCGGTATCGGTGATCGGCAGCATAAAACCTGATCGGAGCATCCCTACTGCAAATATTAGCTTTTTGTCTTTTTAGGCTAATAAAGCTGCAGGTAGAGAACATTCAGTGCAATGTGACTCATTTAGTTCATCTGTGGAAAACATGTTGTTGGTCTGAATGTGAAAACTAATTTTTCAGAATGTCATCCTCTTATTCTCCTTCTTTGTTTGAACGACCTCTTTTCAGATCTAATTAAACTTTAGCAGAGATCCTAAACCTTTAGTAATTTCGGTTGTTGGACCAGTGTCCTCTAACCAAAAGGCATTTTAAGAAATATTCCATCATCACTGAAGCAGCAGTCAAATTTAGAGTTCATTCTATGATGATGACATTATACTGTAGATTGATGATTTTAAAGTGTAAGGTATCAAAAAAAAAAAATCTAGATTGCTTTTGGTCTACGTACAAAAACGTGCATGCAAGATTTGCAAGCGTTTTTGTGTCCACGTTTTTGATTTCTTCATGGAGCTTAAACTTTTTTTAGAGAGCAAACATCACTTTCTGTGTCAGACAGCAGCCAGACGATCCATTGTGATGTAGAGGATCATCATGGTGACCAGAAGAGCGTCTGCAGCTACCATCAACAGAACAAACAGCAGTTTTCATAGTGGAAGAACAGCAGTTTCCAAAACCGGAGAAGGAGCATAATTTAGGAGCATGCTCGCTGTTTTCTTGAACATTCACCTGGTTGTACACCGTCTATTCGTCCCTGAGGGGGGAACTGTCAACGCTGAGTTCTACTGTAACGTTCTGAGGTGAGGTGAGGGAGAACATCGGGCACAAACTGCCGCAACGACACAATCATCACTCTCCAGCCTCCCTATTTGCCAGATTTGACTCTTTGTGACTTCTTCCTCTTCCCCAAAATAAAATTCAAGTTGAAGGCTTGCTGTTTTGACACAGTTTAGAAGATTCAGCGCTCATTGCAGATGGAGCGTCACATGTTTGCATAACAGTGTTGCAGGAGCACTGGGAGCAGAGAATCATTGCACAAGGAGACTACTTCAATAGGGACACATTTTAAATCAGGCTCCTGTTTTTTTATTGGCACAGTCATAACTTTTAGATCGCACCTTGTACTGCATGTATTACATTGTGTTATGTGACCCAGGTCATTTCACACTTACACAGCACGCCTGATGTGTCACACTGACAGGATTAGTCAAGATGTCGATTGTTGTTCAGTGACTGCAATGAAATAGTTGTTTTTCTGGAGCATCGACACGTGTCAACGGATCAATGATGAGAAATGTTATTTTCTCACTTCTGCATGCAGCTGACGAAAATGTGTTTCAACGTTAAAGGTTTCAAGGTGTTTACTTGCTTATTCCTCATTTTAAAAAATGTTGTCATATAGCTCATATTTACAGAAGTTCTATCTTAATCCGCTGATAACAACATCAGGACGCCTCTCTGTGTTCAGGTACGACTCGCTGCATCTCATCAGTTCAGTTCGACACCTATAACTGACCTCAGTGACGTCCTGAACACCGACAGACCACCCAAGTGGATCAGCCGGGATTCTCACCTGAGGTGGGGCCACATTTCATCTTCATCATTAGACAATAATTAACTCAGACAAAATGACCCCTCCTGATTAGAGTCATGTAAAGGGAGACAGATGGTTATAACCATCAATTGACCCAAACCCAGGAAGAGCAGGATCACTGCGTGAAGGAGGGCCTGCACAGACGAACCCATCCTTGTCTTTTACCCCTTTTATATTCATTTTACAAATTGTCTTTCTTTGCTGCCAGCTAACTGTCTAGGTGGGTTTAACATGTTAATAAATGAACAACTGTCTAATGCATCTTCCCGACATTGCAGAAAGTGACAGAGGAGAGACAGACGTCAAACAGAGAAAGATGAGTCAGACAACATCAATATGTCTGGATGCATTCGGCTCGGCACGCTGAGCGACTGTCAGGCCAACAGCGAGGTGCAAACAAAAACAACTAAAGCTTACAGTCACGACATTTTCTAAATTAAATTCAAGGGAAATGACAGAGGAGGAACATTACCTTTCTCTTGTTGTTGGGGCTCACGTACAGATAACTGAGTATTGTCTTTGCTCCGACTTTGTCGTTCAGCTTCTGGTACGTTGCTCCGTAGTCGGTTGACCTGAAATTTAATCAGAAAGGGCTGATGAACACTTGGCGAATTACTTGTTGCAATTAAAAGTTCCCCCTTGAGATTTCAGAGCAAGAGGCAAAAGAGTGCTGACGTGATTAAGTCTCCTTTGTGCTCGACGCTGTAACATGAAGTCCAGTGGGAGGATGGAGGCCACGTCGCTACGGTGACCGATTGGTGACTTCGGCTGCTGTTTTTATAACACACAAACTAAACCTGAAACCTGAGCATATCACACATAAATCCCAACCAGTGGATCATCGTTCTACACTAGCTTGTTCAAGTTCAAATTCTTTTTGATACCTGGCTTCACTAAACCAAACTGCAGAAACTGGTTATCAACTCAGCAAGTCAAAAACCAGGGTTTCTGAGTCTAGCCATGAGCTTTTTTCAGATGAAAGGGGTAGTTTTGGCAACAGATGACCAAACATGGACAAGTCTAAATCTGCATATTTCTCACAAGAACTACAATCCTAAACCAACATGAATAATAGAAAACTATAATACAGGCTAAAAGCAACACAGCTGTCCGGTTATTCTGCTGCAGCCAAAACCACGAATAAAAGCTGCAATAAAAACTGCTGACTGTCTGAATGCAAGTTCATCAGCTTATCAGTCTACCTCATATAAGAATGCCTTAATTCCTTTATTGTCATTGCACAGCGTACAATGAATGCATTCAAAAAATCAAACAACATTTTCAAAGTACAGTAGGCACAATCTGAGGGACGTTTTAGTCATGTTTAAGTTGGTTAAATGTAGGTTTTTCTGTGCAACATGACGCATTTCATGATGCAACACAAGACTGTAAAATGAAATTACAGATGTGGTCCCTTTACGCAAGTCACACAATAGAATAAACAATCAAATGAGGATGAATTCAGTAATCTCACATTTAAAGTGATATTCCTGTGACAGGTTTAGCCCTAGTCTTTCTTGTTAAATGGTATTGGGATAAGATAAGATATACTATATGTATCCCTCATTGGGGAAATTCACACGTTATAGGAGCATATTAAGAAACAAAACGAGAAATACAAAAGTAAAGAACAAATCTTTTAAACTAATAAGTAGATTTACTGCAAATCCTTTAAAGTCAACAAGTACAAGGTTTTAGTGCTTTCAGTCTCTGTTTTGGGATTATATGAATATACAATGACAGATAGAACAACACAGTCACTTTGAAATTGCAGCTCGAAAATCTTCTTGCCCTTCTCAGAAATCTTTTCACTCTCTGCACTCTGAGCTCTGCATGATATTCTAGGAACGGTGATACTATTTTCCAAGAGAACTGACTGGTCGGTAGGAGGTGCTTTTTATACGTGTTCATCCGTTATCTGAAACATAACCTGCTCAGTGGGTTTGCATTGTGTAACCTGGCAGAATACAGGTAAAACCTGGTAGGATTCTGTTGTAGAAAAACTGCATATAACTCCAAATACAATCACACAAGATGCTCACAGGTTGTTGATGAAATATTCACACAACATAAATATGGAGACAATCAAAGATATTTTACAGCTTTTTAGTGCTGAATAGATTTATCTATGATATAGTGGAAAACAAAGACACTAGTTTTCATTGGTTTTTGGTATTGGTACTGTAGTCTCACAAATGTAAGCATATAGGAGCTCATTAAAAGCTATCACAAAACCTATTTCATACTAAAAAAGAGACCAATCATCCTGTAAAACAGCACTTTTAAGGTTCTGGAATCTCTTTAGGTAGCCCCCGATTGACATCTTAACACCTGCAGTTGTGTGATTATTATGACTTGTTTTTTAATGATAGATCATTGTGCGGAAATGCTACCTTTCAGACTCTGCAGATATAAACATAGAAATCTATTGTGCCACTCTCAGATAAGAAACAGGGCTTTATTAGGCTGCAGGAAGCGTCTATCATAAAGATTAAAAGCAGCTGTGGATGACAGATACTGATGGAACAGTCACTCATTAATCTGCATATAGTAACTGAAAACATTGTTTTCATGTGATTTCATGCAGTCCCAAAAGGTTTTGTGTTTTAATCTGATGCAGAGGACGTGTTTCCAAATTTAGGTGAAGGCAAACTTTCCACTTTGTTTGCACTTGAACTTAAGAAACTAATTAACCAGTAAACACACAAACACTAGGGTGTACAGGTTTTGTAGGTATTCTTAAATTGATACCGCTGTGACACATTTAGATAAACGAGAAATCGGATGTAAGTACCTCGAAGCTGCGCTTGTAGTTTTGTTTTGCTCTGACGATAATTGTTTCAGAATCACAAATGTTTTTGTTTCTTATCGTGAGTCCAATGGAGCCAATTTGTCTGCAAATATGAAAAGAAAACTGAGGAACATGCTTTATTTTTCCTGAAACACTGGTGAATGACAGGATGCATTGAACCACAGAAGCTAGAGTGCCTATAAAAAGTATTCAACCCCCTTGTAAGTTTTCTGTATTTATTGCTTATAAACATTGAATTATGCTTAATTTATTTTTGGCATTTTTGACAAGAATTTACAAAAAAGGAAATGTCAATTAAATAAAAACTCAAAGGTAAAATAAGTGACTACACAAGTATTCCCCCCCCAAGTCAGTATTCAGTAGATGTACCAGCCTTGCTCTGATTTGGCAACTCCTTGTTGTCTTTAAACCATTTCTGTGTAGCTTTGGCTGTAAGTTTCAGCTCATTGCCCTGGTAGAAAACAGTGTCCGTTCTCTTGCAGATGGCATCAGGTTGTCCTCCAGGATTGTGGTATACTTTACTGCATTCATTTTACTCTCTACCTTTACAAGCCTTTTAGGGCCTGTTGCTGAGAAGCATCCCTACACCATGATGCTGCCACCACCATGCTTCATGGTTGGCATGGATGGATGGTTTGTGATGATGAGCAGTAGTTGGTGTCTGCCAAACATAGCATATAAAGTATGATGGGAATAAAGCTAGATTTTGGTCTCATCAGACCAAAGAACCTTCTTCCGGTTTACTTCAGTCTCCCACATACGTTTTGGTGAACTCTAGTCCAGATTTAATATGAGCTTTTTTCAACAGTGTCTTTCTCTTTGCCACACTCCCATAAAGCATTGACTGGTGAAGAACAGGCAACAGTTGTTGTCTGCACATTGTCTTCTATCTTAGCTGCTGAAGCTTGAACATCCTTCAGAGGAGTCATAGGTGTCTTGGTGGCCTCCCCCACTAGCCCTTCCATTTCTTAATGATGGATTTAACTTGACTCCAAGGGATATTCATAGACTTGGACATTTTATTATAACCATCCCCTGACTTTTCAATAACCTTCTCACAGAATTGTTTGGAGTGTTCTTTTGTCTTCATGGTGTAGTTATATCCAGGAGTACAGATTCACCAGTGACTGGACCTTCCAGATACAGATGTCTTTATACTACAATCAATGAGACACATTCACTGCACTCCAATGATCTCCATTTCACTAATTGTGTGACTTGTAGAACCAACTGGCTGCACTTGTGTTGAATTAGGTGAGTCACCTTACAGGTTAGATTTTTAATTAATTGACATTACTTTGTACCTTTTCTTGTTAAAAAGGCAAATTAAATTGACTATAATTCATTGTTGAAAAGCAATAAAAGAGGAAAATGTCTAAAGTGGGTAAAAACGTTTCATAGGCCATGTATTCTGTATTCTCTATACTCAGGTCGGCTTTGTGTCACCTCTCAGTGACGCTCAGCTCATAACATCCATCTTATATCAGGGGTGTTGGACTTTTTCTGGTATGACTGACAAGTAGAGACACTTTGTCGTGTTTTAAACTTCATTTACATAGAAACGCAGCTTCAAACTGTTAAATCAAGGCCATCTTGGAGTGAATGCTGAAATATTCAAATGCTGGTCAAAGTGCTAATGCGAAATTTGTGTGTTGGTTAAATTTTAGCATTTCAGACTGTCTTTGAAAGTTTGAACGACTTATCTGAGCCCTCAGGTCTAATTTATTTTGAGAGTCCTGAGGCTCAATCAAGGAGCTATTCTAATTTCACATGAAGATAGAGGAAAAGGCCCAAAGCATGCAAATCTTAAAAACGCAGCTTCATGTGACTTCAAATGAAGCAATCACTCACATCGACTGAAGATTTTTTTCCCGTTCAGCTGTTAAATCCCGACTGAAGCCCCCTGTCTAAAGTTTTCAGAGAGCTTCGCACTTGAAGTTCTATGACCGTGAAAACACAGAAATGTTCATGGAAGATTGTCAATTTCGCCTCATTTAGATTTACTTCACGCTTGTTTCCATGGTGAGCAAATACGCCGCCGTCGCTTTAACATTATTTATCAGAAACCTTCGACGGCGAGGGGCCAATGGACAATGACATCATCAGCCTATTGATCGGCTCCTGTCACAGAATCGCTTGATTTAAGGGCCAGTAACATATTTTTAGTGTCAAAGCAACTGCGAACATGAAGCAATAAAATGGCGTGGCCCCAGCAGATCCCGGGAAGATGAAAGCTGTATTAAATGAAAAATGATAGTTTCTCAAGGACGATAATTCTGGGTGAAACTCGTCCGTCTTGCTGGTGGCTTCTGGTGGTTACGTGAGGTTGTAAGGTGCATCTCTAAACCAGTGTGTTTGCTCATCAGTTTGCTAAAACACCGTCCACATGTTGGATCAAACTAGACGGGAGGGAATAAAACGCTGCACGAGGACACATGAATGATATCAGTCCCATTAAAGATATGACTCACTAAGGAAAATGGATTCAGGTTATGCTAGGAGAACTCTTTCACACCCTCTTTTTTACTTTCTGTAAAATAGATTAGAATTGCGTCCACAGTCGCATATTAAAAGGCTTATTAGATAGAGTTTCAATTATAATTTCCAGAGTCTACTATGCAGTGATAGGCAGCTACTAGACGGCGTTTACATTCTCCATGGGGAGTTTAATGATTAATCATGGTTCGGAGGGATTAGAGCTGCATGCATCTCGGTGTGGTTAACATGAGGTCACTCAGTACATTAGTGGCCAGGAAACAGCAGCTCTGCTTGAGACACTGGACAAATGGCAGCTGAGTGTTCCAGGATGAATTTATGAAGCCCTCAGCGGCGCTCACACGGTATATCTTTTGAATAGCAGGCTAAATCATAGCCTTCTCTCACTCCCGCTTCCACATCCGCAATCACTTTCCATCATCCACCTTCCCGTCAGGTTCGGTGGCAAAATTCCATTCTTAAAGCTGCACCTGACAAGAGTGTGTTTTAGCCGCTGAAGGCTGTAAGAGAAGAACCATGCCCAGATAGACAATTATACTTTGTGCATTCGTTGAACCAGAGCACACATGCTGTCCACGTACTGCTGTAATCAACTGGACAAACATCCATAAATGTCAAAGCTGCCTCCTGTGTCATCCTCTAAGAGCTCAAACATGACAATAAATCACACTCAAATTCATCTATGAAGAATAAACCCTCATTATAACTTCAGATTTTTCTCCATAATGATTCAGTTCAGTTCAATTTCACTAAAATAGCACCAGATGACAACGTGAGTTATCTAGGGGCACTTTACCAAGTGAGGTCAAGACCTTACAGTGTTATATTATTATAGAGATTCCCTTTGAGCAAGCAATTGGCGACAGTGCTTGCTCAAAGGGAAAAGTAATCCAGTTGGCTGTAATTTGTATATCCATGACAGGGATTTTCCTGAATAGAGGAATTTTTGGCGCCTTCCACCGAGGTTTTAGCCAGCACCAAAGGAAAATCAGTAGCGCCAAAATGATGAGAAATGAGAATATATTTATATCTATATATGTATATATACAGTGGAAACCAGAAGTTTACATACACTGCATAAAAAGACACATAACCATTTGTTTCTCATTGTCTGACATTCAATCAGACTAAACCTTTCCTGTTTTAGGTCAGTTAGGATTACCAAAATTATTTCTATTTGCTAAATGCCAGAATAATGAGAGAGAGAATTTTATAGAGATATTTTTATTACTTTCTTCAAGGTCAAAAGTTTACATACACTAAGATTACTATGTTTTCAAACTATTTATGAAAGCCCAGATGATGATGTCATGGCTTCAGAAGCTTTTGATAGGTTAATTGACAACATTTGAATAAATTTGGGGGCACAC